>JAVFBW010047374.1:0-17866 GCA_034783835.1 Mopalia ciliata
TAACAGAACAATTACTAGACCATATAAAATCAATAATTGATTAAACAGTTTCTAATGAATTGCAGTAATTTAGCCAGGAAAAATGTTACCAGTAGACAGGTATCTCACATTTTTTAATTTATAATATTTTAAAGAAAATACCAGTGTCACATTTTTCGTGTGCTAATTTAAATTTGATCAAAAGGCCTAAAAAAATTACATATCCCTAAGTTTGCTAAGAATATTCCTATAAAGTAACACCATTCACACAATAAAAATATTAAGCCAAATATTGTTTCCAGTATTATTAAGAATAAAAGAAGATCATAACATAAGAGCTCACTATAAAATGACCAGAAATTTAGACCATAAATCTTGTTAATGCATGTAATGGCCATAAGGTCTCAAAAGAACTGAACCTCATGTTCGAAGATAATCTGTCTTTCGGTTTTCAAGTGATGGCACTCACAACTCAGGATGAGTGCAAGAATAAATTAATCAAAATTACATGTAAACAATGATGGTCATTTTGGCATGCAGCATTAGCTGAGCACCATGCTCAAAACAAATCTGATTCTTTATGCCTAGCTACTTGCATCAAGTTTTGCAAATATTATAAAGTGTCAAGATAATTATGTAAACAAATAAACAAACAACAACAACCTAATGACTAGGGTATTCCATGAGAGAATGAAACCTTACCAGTGCTCCTCTTACTTCTGAGTCAATTAACTCTTTGTCTATCTCCTCCAGTTCTTCGATAGAACCAACTGGAAATTTTAGTCCTACTGGCAAAACTGGTGCATCTGTATGCACTCCACTAACTTTTTTTAAGCAGAGTCTGCATCAAGGTACTGTGAATGTTAAGAGATTCTCTGATGTTCAACATGATCCCTAGCATGCGTCGCAGCAATTGTTCTCCAACAGGGAAGGTCCTATCACCTAAAAAACAGAATGTCCATTTAATACATGTAGTACTTTTGTGGTAAACACTATAGAGGAATTTAAGGTACCTTCCGGTATTTATACAGGGGGTAAAATTGTTTCTTAATTTCATATAACTCCATCAGTTACTTAAAGTAGTTACATTTTGATACACTGCTTGTCAGAATTGAGAAAGCCACAAACGGATGATCATTTTAACTACAAGATATAGATACTGTACTGTATACTGACATGATTTATTGTAGCAATACTAGTTACCTACTTGAAGGATTAGTGGCAACAATCGGTGCTGGGTTAGGTGAGGAGACCATGAGTGGTGATCTACATGTAGCTTGTGTAATAGTAAATGCTGATGGACTGGATGGTTCTACAAAAGATAATAAGAATGAGCTTACCAAAACTGATACATGTAACTTTAAATTTAAACAAAAAAACTTAGCAAAACTTTCAGTTTATAGCAAAAACTGAAAGATCCCAATAACATGATTTTTGGATGAAAATTACTAATGTAGGTCCCTACTGAAGAGAAGGAAAAATCATCCTTATCATGCTGCAGGCGATGTTGGGATGGATTTTTCCTTCTCAAGAGTGAAAATATTTATCGCCAATTCATGGTATGTGGGATTCTTTTTCTCATGTAATTCTACTCGCCACTATTTTTGACAAAACAACAATAAAACAAACGGAAATAAATGAGTTTTTCAGCCACTCCTATGACTCCTATGACAGGAAAAGCACTTAAACTCAACTGACGTCACATTATGAGCACACATTTCAATTGTCAAACTCATTCCACATTCGCATATTCTCATATGGGCTTTGCATAGTATTATATGTGGAAAATACTTGCCATTTTCTCTCTAGTAAGCAGCTTAAGGCTTTCTCGCATTTACTGGGCAGAGCAGAGTATATGCAACTTTAAATACTAGGACAAACAGACTTTTGTGAAGCATTTTATCTTGACATTTAGAGACTCGTATGATTATTTGTAAATGTTGCTCGATCTCTAGAACATAAGCAGTAAATAAAAATGAATAGGTTAAAATGATTGTTTTTACATTTTACTCCATCAGTTACTTAAACTAGTTACATTCTGATGCTTGTCAGAATCAAGAAAGTCACAAATGGATGATCAGTGTAACTAAATAGAAGATTTGTTTGTTTGTTTGTTTGATTGGTGTTTAACGTCGTACTCAAGGGTATATCACTTATATGACGACGGGCCTTATTACTGTGGAAAACACTCAAAACAGAGAGGAAACCTTGAAAAACCAGTCACCGGCCCCCCAGTGATTTCAGGAGCCACATCTTGGGACTTGCTCATATACCTGACAGATGGACTCGATCCTGTGAATGGTACATCAAAGTAGGCTAAGAAAATGCACTCGCTAACCACTAAGCTGCTTACTGAGTGTTAACCTTGTTTCAGATAATTTCACTGTATCTATTGGTTTTTATCAATACACCATATTGGAAATTTGACCAATTAACTAATAAAAAAATATCAACCTTAGAGTTTGTTTGTTTGATTGATAGAGGTTATTCCTCATACAGAAGGGTATTTCAGTTATTGTTTTATGCAATGGCTTGCAGATTTTGGATCGTCCACTTCACATCGTTCCTTGCCTAATTATGGTGGAAAACCAAAAGAAAAAATGGTAAAAACCACCTCCATAATTGTCGAGCCACATCGTGTAACTCACTCATTTACCGCGATAGTCGACAGATGGACTGCATCTAGGGAAGTATACATCATTTTTGGGTTATTTAGCGCACCGGTTTACCACTAAGTCATAGCCAGGGCTTTTTTTAGCTTTGATATTAGTAGATTGACTGACTGGTGTTTTACGCTGTGTTTGAGATTTTTTTACTTATATGACGCCCTTTATTTCATCAATACTTGACACTATCACAATCTAGATGTGCACATTTCCATAATGTTGGAAAGTTTATTTTCCTCCAGTACATAGTAAAGATAATAATAATAATAATAAAACTTTATTTTAAGAGGGTTGAAAAAAAACAACTCAGTCAACAGATTGTTGATCTTCCCCGAGGCCCTCCATACTCTCACACACTCACACATGCACACACTAATAGAGATAAGAATCTATCATAAAAATGAGGGCAAAAGAAAAGAAAAAATATATCATAGAAAATAATAGAAAAGCATTAATACATGCTTATTGATCATGAACATTTACTGCTCATGAACATTTATTATTTATTATTTACAAAAGGCACTAAGAGAGAAAAATAATATAAAATATAAAGAAAAGCATTAATACATGTACATGTTAACATCAAAATAAAACTATTTATGAAAAGAACACACAGAGAGAGAAATTATAATAGGTGAAAATATTGAAAATATGAAATGCAGATCGAGAGTATTTAACCAGCCCTTTCTTGATCCCAGTAGTCCTAACCTACAGATAAGCACTGTGAAATTTTACAGGACAATCTCAATATATACCAGAATTCTGCTGCTAATTATTTTTAAATTTCATTCCCTCCTAACAATATTAATATATCATAGGAATCTGGGAGAGGTCAGAGGCACTTTGTAGCCATGAACAAACATTCCCATTCGCTTTAAATTCTCTAGTCCTGTCTAGAAGGTTACAATGTCTTTACTTTCTCTAACAGACATATTAGGGATGTCAATGCACAACCTTTGTGAGGTAGCATTCCTTGGCTGCTCTAGGTGCAGCAAACTGTTGTGCTAACTCTGATATAACTAATGCTGACATTTAACCATTAGCTGAACTTTGTCTGACAAACATATTATAGATCAGAGGCTGGGTTTCTGGCATGCCTTCAACCATTCACTTGTCTGATTACATTAACACTTTATCTGTTAAATATGGCTACCAACATGGGCTAACATTTTTGATCCAACGTTTCCACCACATAAGAAAACAATTTTTTATCGAGTACAATTTTAGCTCAAAGTACCAAATAAAACTATTAAGATTGATAAATAAGTAGATGAATTATTCATTCTGCCTGTGACAACAATAAGTTTTAGTACAAAATTTGTTGTGGATCAGGTTTGATCTCAGACACCGAGAGATAGACCTACATTTGATTCATGCTAATGTCTAAGAAATCATTTTTAATCTTCAACATAGAATGGCAGATATATGGTCATAACTTCTAAGATTTCAAAAAGTCATCTTTATCCTAAACTAAAACAAATTGACAGTGTGCTTGTGTACATACTATGGTTACCTCTTATTGTGACTTAAAATGACAGTATTAGAAAGCCTATCGGTGAAGTTTTGATTACCCCTCCATTTAAAAATGTGTAAATTATGGACAAATGACCCAATTATAGACAAACGGACAGACAAACAGGAACCAAAATGTTACCTGCAAAACTAGACCATGTGGGGAAGCTTTGAATAAAATATTAATGTGATTGGTTTGTTTGTTTGTTTGATTGGGGTTTAACGTTGTACTCAAGGGTATTTCACTTATATGATGACGGATTGTCCATTTCATACTGTTCCTAGCCCTATTATGGTGGAAAACCGAGAGGAAACCTCGTAAAAACCACCCCTGTGATTGCCGGAGCCACATCCTGTGACTCACTCATGTACCTGAGGGTCGACAGACGGACTCGATCCTGTGAACAGTACAGCGAAGTAGGCGCTAGAAAGCGCCCTAGCTATGTATAAATCTAAATATTAGTCATCATGACGTCATTAAAAAAAACACAAAACGTTCTAAATTCTGGCTAATTCAGTTTAATTCAGCAAAACCCTTCATCGATATACCCTACGGTCTCCAAGAAAACTGTCAACTAGATGTATATGCTAATAATAACAATCCTTCCGATTTCAATAAGTGTTCCAAGTAAACTTAGATGCGTAATGAAGGAAAATAACGAGATAACCACATCACATCCAAGACCTCCCTATGTTTGAGCGATAATAACGATTCACAAATGGCCCCATCAAAGCAAGGCTCCTGATATGTTCGAGAAAAACAGTACACTAGGCTACATTTACAAGAGATACTAATCAGGAGAAACAGAGAGTTTCTAATGCATGGACAACTTCTGTAGATTGGATGTACAGTAGAAAATTTATTTTAAATTGGATAGATACTGTAATGTTAACATTTGCTTATCCATTAAAATTTTGTACACACTCTTCAGTGGGAAATTTTGCATCAACCCATCATTTCTTCTGACTGTACATGTTAATGAAGTCATTAAATAGCTAGTCTGCCATTGAGTACATTGTGTAATTGGTTTGCCACAAGCTGTGCTAAAAAGATTTAAAAATCACTATACGTTGTGTAAACAGTATGGTCTGACCTGGCCCGATTTTCCACTAATGAAACAAGTAACTGCAGAGAGTCATTCATCAATGCCTCCTCTGAAGCCCATGCAGTTAAATTGGAGAAAATTTTGTCAATGATAAATCCCATGGTCCACTGTCCACCGTCTGTGTCATGACCAAACGCCATCGACAATGTCAAGCTGATCTGCCAATAGAAAGTTTTACAATTACATGCATGAAATGCTAGGACTATAATGCTATCAATTTAAACACTCATCCCAAAGTTGACTAGTGATAAAAGGGATAGGATGTGCAGGATAAGAGTGCTGCAGGATCAATCTTTAGGTTTTCATTACCATTTCTAATTAGAGAATATATCAAATCTAAGGTAAATATAAAATGAAATGGTAACTACTGGTACCTGTCTGTAGTAATTCTCATCTGGAAGTAGATAACTGCGAGCCCAGCGTCTTAACAACCACATCACAGACTGACCGACTTGTGGACTTAAAAAGCTGGTTAATTGGGCACTAACAGCTCTACTCTCAACTTCACATAGTCGAAATACAGCAGAGATCAACCTGCAAAACAGACACAAAATACCAGATGACACCTGAGCAACAGTTCAATGGTCAAATGATTCTTCTATGAGACAACTTTATTCATAATACATTTGTCTTAAAAAGAAACCTGGCGCAATCAACCAACCAAAAGCTCCAAGAGGTTTCAGAAATCCTGTTTAGTACTTTATCTAATGTAGCCATTGGCAACTAGTAAGCCCCTAGTTGAAGTCTCATTTTGAAATTGTATGCTCATAACCCTGGCCAAAATCAGCTTTTCCTTCTCAGTTTGAAGTACAAATTCTTCAAAAAGAAAGGCCATGGTGCTTATCGATTTCAATTCAGTAATTTGAGTCAGTCTGTCCAGTAAGCCATCTGTTTGGAGCTGAATAAAGCTAAACTAGAAAAGAAGCAATCATAGATTGCTTGAATGGATGCCCCCCACCAAAATTTTGGGAACAATTTCACGTTCCACATTGTCCATATTGTGAGAAATGTTGTATGAGAGTTTCAAAGTCATACGCTAAATAGTAACTGAGCTATGGTCAGGACAAGATATGCTGGACAACAGACAGCTAATTTGCATAATTTAAGTCGAACTTTGCATAAATTAGCAGAAAAAGTTTCATGTTGCACATCTGCATATAGAGAAGAATGTTATGTGTAAGTGTTAAAGTGGCATGCTACATAGTAACTGAGTTATGGTCCAGACAAAATACTTCGGACGCATGCACGCACAAGCCTGCACGGACCGCCGAACAGAAACACCAATGTCTATATGCACCACCTATATATATATATATAGGGGGGCAAAATCAAGTTTGATAATGTGTATAATTGGAGTTAAAAGCCATGTTAATTGATATTAACATTCCCATAGGCGAAGGGAATCACGTTTGATGCCACATGATAAAATAATAATAATAATAATAATAAAAGCTTTATTTAAAGAGGATAACATTTCACAACAGTGATTTTCAAATGGTCTTCATATTAGAAACAAAGACAAGACACGACTATCATGACACAACAGAGAGACATCTGAAAACAGACTGTATTTTGCTTGACCCTTAGCTCGTTGCACCATGAAGCTCCCTCATTTTAAAAGTTTTAGTCAGTAGCCTTACCATGCCATAATCTATACAAATCGACAATATATCTTAAAATTTTGTTTAATTGAATCATCTTTGTGATTATTTCAAACACAAACTTTATTAACATTCAGAGAAAATTTATATAATAATAAAAATAGTCTTGTCAAGTTCAATATGTCTTTCAAGTATAAAATATAAAGCAATAATAACAAAACATCCATATTTCCATAACAGATTTTAGATTTGAATGTTGTATAATAATCCCTCTTAAATTAATAACTTACAATGTTTCCATGTCTATGATATTTATGGAAATATGAAACAATTTGACATTTTTACAGCATTACAATTTGCAAAAACAAGGGGTTCATAGAACTCTGTCAGCTTGCCGACTAGGCATTCAGTTGAAAGCAGCAGTTAGATTGGTTGGTTGTGTGTTTGTTTGGTTGGTTTGCAGATGTTTACCTGACAGGACTGTAGTGCCATCCAACACTGAATAACCACACTGACATAAACTTAAAATGCCAATGTTTTAGCTGCTTTGAGAAAAACAAGTTACATGTACATGTATATTGTTATGAATGTGCAATGCCATTTATTTAGTGCCTGTTAGATTACCCAACTGATAGGATTTTTAAAGTATTATTGACTAACTCAGTGATGTCTTAGTCGTGAACTGTGAGATATTAGTGCTGGCTGATCAACTTGTAGGTCATTTACAGTAGTAGTTTTTGTATTTTAGACCAGTGACCAGCTGGTTGATCAACCAATTGCTATTGTGAAACAAATTTGAATGTGAAAAGATCAAGGAATTAATATATTCATGTGGGGAAACGTCCAGAAACAGACAGACGGATGGATAACCCCATAACATACAACGTCCCGTCAAATGACAGGCGCATAAAAAGAAAAAAAAACGTGAAAATTTAATTAGAGAATTCCTAAAAAAAGTAAAATTAATTTCATTTAAAAAACTGAATTGAAAAAATTAAATTTTAAATAATAATTGAAAAAATTTGAAGTAAAAAATGAATTTAAAAATAACTGAAATGTAATTTCAAAACTAAATTAAAATGTAATTTAAAAAATTTAATATACAAACTAAAGCCTAAAGGCTTTGATATTGTGCTATTGCCTATGTGTCAAACCACTGACTGTATACAATTGAAAGTTAATTTAGTTAACTGATCGTACAACATTGCTGCTTGATAAGAGTAAAGGGTTCTTTAAAATCAACCGATTATCACAGACCAGGTGTACAACTGACGAAATGTTGAGTGAGGTCCTTTGGTTAAATACACACTGATTGTTGCGATTAAATTCTCTCTTCATGGGGCTCCTACACTTACACCCATAAGGCCTAAAAAAATGTCTCGTTTCCTCTAACTCGACTGACCCTACAAAACAGTTCCTGAGTTTTTATTGACTTTTAAAAAAAGACCTTTACAAATCAGCATATGTTAATAGCAAAATCGTTTTTTGTAATGTTTTTTGGTAATGTAAGTATCTGTATACTACTGTTTTGTACAATGTCCAAATTACCACAAGTTAGCGATGAGGCTCTCGAGGAGGGTGTCATTAACATGATCACTGGGTTGGCTTTAACAGGAGAACTAGGTTAACAAACTCGGCAAGAGATTATAACCCACTCACAACTCACTATGAGTATTAATTTTTTTCTTCTAAAAAGTTAATTCAGCCTTATTTTAAACATCTGACCGTTAAAATGCGATATTTTGGTTCAGACTTTTGATATACAATTCAGCTACAAATAGCCAACATTTAATTAGGCTTTCAGAAATGTTTTGTTTAGAGCTAGTCCAAAAGGCATTTAGCTAAATATGAGTAAATTGTGTCAATAGAGCTATAGCAATAGTCCCATAAAAAAAAAATGAGAATCCTCTTTCAGAAAATTTAATTAAAAAGGAATTAATTTAAAGACATTAAAAGGAAAATTGGAGCTGAAAGAATAGTTTAAAATACCAAAACTTACAATGTAAACAAGTAGTCAAATGTCAACAAAAAAACAATAACATAAGATGGCATGTACCTGAAAGCTGTGGAATATCAACCAATAACAGAAAACCTTACCCTGAACAGTGGACTTAAAAAAAAAAGCTTAACCTGAATAAAACTGTAATATTTTAATGATCTCAACAAAAAACTCTGTGTACTACCAGAGATCTAAACAGAAAAGCTTAACTTAAAAAGGTATGCCTAGGATATGAATAGAATTGTTAAACAGAAAACCTTAACATGACCTTAGACACCGACACAACCACATTTCCCCCTCTTTCAGCTTACACCGCAGTTGACACTGCTAACAGAACCCATATCTCAAATTCTGGAATCCAATGATTTTACACCTGCTTGATCTGATCGGTCAATCAATAAGATTATAAGGCTGATATGTTTTGAGCAAACAGACCATGAATTTGAAAGCCATACAACCATTCCATCCGGTCAGAACTGATTGAGCCCGTAATTACACGAGCATGTCACAGTTTGATGGCCAAGAACATATCTAACCTGATGACTGGGTCTGTTGAGTTATCACCCCCTGGAATACTCTCCATTCTCTCACTAGGGGATGCCAAAACCTTTAACGTCGTGTTGAGGTCGACTTTGGAAGATAACTCAATAGAATATTGCATTATGGGTGATGGAATTATCGGGGTTTCCCCTTCAGCCTCCTCAGTCAAAACATGACCTGTAAAATATGTGGCAATCATACAGTATTCCCCCATTAATAAACAGAGGTTTTTGATAATAATGTAATCATCACGGTTACACAAAAATGATAAATGTCCTATAAAACTGGTCATTTTTCATTTAAAAAATTTACTTCAGGAAAAAAAGCCCCAACACAAAAATTAGTTACTACAGATGAAATTAAGAGAACAGTTTTCTATGATTCTTAACATAAACTCACAATTAGTTTTTATGCATAGATTTTTCACATGTTACTTTAAAAACAAGAAAACATACAGATAATATTTAAGATATAAGTAAAATTAGATGAATAGATGTTATGTTGAAATTCTGAAGTATTTATTAAAACAGCGAAGTATAAAGAGACACTTGAAACTATGTCTGTACATCATTTGAAGCTTTCTCATATTATAATTTTCCAGAAGGCTCAATGTAAGTGGGTGTGTTTCTGACCTGCTATTAATATTAACCAGTGAATGTCTTCATTCAGAGTATTTAAAATGGTCATGTCAACAGGTTGTTGTCCATTTGTTACACGAGTGCATTGTTGCTGTAATCTTTGTAACTGTCCATGTAATCGATTCACTCGGTCCTCAAGTAGCCTGAAAAAAAAAAAAAAATCCAGAAAGAAGAAGCTGAGAATCAGTCCTGCTTAAGGTTCCTTTTGAAATAAAAAGGTGGCTGCAGGATAAGGGCAAGAAAAAATAGCAAAACTTCAAGGCAATCAGCATCAAATATATACAAACTGCCCGCAACTCACCATTGGAAAAGAGTTATATTTCTGAAGAGCACTCATTTCTCACCGGATCCTACATACTGATTAGGAACGTTGGCCAACATGTGTGAGCTTGATCACCTAGCCGATAATAGTGTACTTGTACATGGGTAGTTGAAAAAATGTTTTTATTTCCCGGGAAAGTACATCATTTATATTCATGTAAACACTCATACAGAGAAAAGCAGAAATCCATTTCAGCATGTGTCAATCCGTTGACCTAAATAGTACTGCACAGTCGAATAGCTCAGCTGATTGATTGGTCAAAATCCACACTGAGTGATTTCAGCATGGTACTAGCTTTTATAGCAAATCTTTTAATTCTTCCGATAAAATTATTGTTACACAAAATAAATGTTTTCTGTCTAAAACTAGGTACATGATGTGCACTCATAAGCGGACACACCACGCAGATCAGCATCATTTACGATGCATGCTCCTGACGAACTCTTGCTGTGTCTAGTAAATAATAGTCTACTTGGCAACTGTGAGAGCTCATCTTATCAAATTGTTTGCTGTTTTAATTCCAGAAATATTATATTGGCTTTCTTTATTTTATTTTAACTGAATAAATTTGGAATATTTCTCCCTGAATAGACATAAAAAGTTTTTGCTGCCAGGCATTATCAAAAACAAAACGTCCGGGCCACTCAGACTAGATGTAAACATGAGTTTGAAGTTACATGTACTCACTTTGTCCGAGTGTAGTGAACACTTGTCACTTACCTTAGCTGTGAGTCAGATATGCGATGAAGCCACTCGAAGTGTAATTTAACGTTGCGTTCAGCCTAGTGCATACTGCATACTCGTGGACATATCAACCAAAATTACTGTACTCATTCGATCCGATTATAAAGCAAGTGCGCTGACCTCAGGGGGAACATTTTTTGCTACGTTTGATTGGCTCTAACATGTTCACTTGTAAATTTCTCTGTATTTAGCACGAATATAATACCGACGAATTACCTTGGGGATGCAGAAATGGAAATAATAGTTGTTTTTTTTTTAAATAAACAGAAAGCAAAATGTTGTACCGAACATCGGTGATCACAGCCCAACATACACTATAGCCAGCACTGACACGAAGTTGTGTATTTGCAAATTGGGAATACTTAATTTGTACAGGCCAGTTTCTATTGTGCATGTGTAAGATCTCATGTGAAATAAATCTGATATAATCCAATAAAACCGAAGAAAGACCTTTACCATAAGTCTTTCAAATGAAAGTCTGAAAAAATCAGCTAGCCATACAAAAGCAGTATGCACAAGGCTAAACGCAACGTTAAATTACACTATGAGTGGCTCTACCGAATATCTGACTCACAGCTAAGGACACTGACAAGTGTTCACTCCACTCGGACAAAGTGAGTACATGTAACTTCAAACTCATGTTTACATCTAGTCGGAGTGGCCCGGACGTTTTGTTTTTGATAATGCCTGACAGCGAAAACTTTGTGAATGTCATGACGCTTCAGAATTCACCTTTTTATGTCTATTCAGAAAGAAATATTCCAAATTTATTTAGTTAAAATAAAATTAATAAAGCCAATAAAATTTTGAAATTAAAACAGCAAACAATTTGATAAGATGAGCTCTCATGGTTGCCAAGTAGGCTATTATTTACTTGACACAGAAAGAGTTCGTCGGGAGAGCGTATCGTAAATGATGCCGCTCTGCATGGTGTGTCCGCTTACGAGTGCACATTGTGTATCTAGTTTTAGGCAGAAAACATTTATTTTGTGCAACAACAGTTTATCAGAAGAATAAGTATATGTTATAATAATTTTTGAAAGATTTGCTATAAAAGCTAGAGCCAAGTTGAAATCACTCAGTGTGGATTTTGACCAATCAACGGCTGAGCTGTTAGACTGTGCAGTACTTTATAGGTCAACGGATTGACACATGCTGACATTATGTATTTAGCATTCTGCTATTCTCTGTATGAGCGTTTAAATGAATATAAACGATATTCTTTCCCGGAAAATGAAAATTTGTTCTACCCATGTACATTATTATCAGCTAGGCGATCAAGCTCGCGCATGCTGACCGCTGTTCCCAATCAGTATGTAGGATCCGGTGAGAAATGAGAAATATAACTTTTTTCCAAGGGTGAGTGGCGGGAATTTTTTTATATTTGATGCTGATTGCCGGGAAGTTTTGCATTTTTTCTTGCCCTGTTACATGGTCAAGTTAGTAATGGTGATAAATTGTACGAAATGATTTCAAAACGACATCATGAACAACAAATTTATGAGCTAGACATGTAATGAAAAATGTATAGGCTTATTAATAATTATATGGTTTCAAAATACCATCCAAAGAGATTGGACAGGTGTAGAATAATAGTAGGATTGATCAGACAGCTATGCATAAGACTAACTTTTGGGATACCATGACTTAGTTAACTCTATAAACAAACACTTGTATTGTTTATATCAGCTGAAGCATTTTAACTTTTCAAAGAAAAACTAAAGACCACACTTACCTCGATAGAAGTAGAAGGGATTTTGCTACAACAACGCGCCCAAATAATCCCACACAAGACAGTTGATCAGAGAACTTCACCCTGTCATCTTCTTCTAGTTCGTTAATCTCTTCTTCATCACCCTCTCCGTTCTGTGTCAGCTATAAACACACCGTACTTATTAATGCTACTTTCTAGTTTAGAACATTCTCCTATATTTGAGTCATAACCTGACTCTTTGTTGCTGGTCACTTACCATGAGCAATCATGCATGGTTTCAAACTTGTTTCAAGATGTGTTCAGTAGTTTTTGTAATTTATCAGTAGGTTTACCCAAATTACCATGTTAGTACGAGAAGGATTAGAACTCACAAGGAAGTTTGACCAAAAGTTGGAGGCATTTGACAATTATGCAGGCAGAAGTGATACCTTCATGACAGCAAACTGCATTGAGGAAGAACTACTTTCAATTATGTTACTAGCCATAGTTGGCACACATGCTTTAAAACTCGTAAAAAATCTGTCTAGTCCAAAATATAAAACATATGAAGAGTTGAAAGGAGTTGTAAGCAGAACATTATAGTCAAAACCATTTGTCATAGCTACAGGTTTTTGATTTTTGATGGCTCATCAAGGAGAGTAGTTGACTTCATCGTGCAATTGAAGAAGCTCACATTCACGTGTTCATTCAGGTTGTTCCTAAAAAACTGCATGACGAATACGTATTGAACATCCATCCAAAGATTTCAAGGTCTCAAACAAATTTATTTTCCAAACAGGAAATGCCAAAGCAAAACTTCTACAGACAAGTTGCCAACAGAGAGCATGTAGGCCGAGCAGCAATCGCCAAATAAGTCATATAACAATCGGCTACTGTCCATCCATTACGACAGTACGATTTACCAAGTGTTACTTACCTGGCCGCGAATGCCTTCAGGAGCACTGAGATGACATTTGATATAACACTCAAACATCTCCATAACTCCTGGGTAAGTCAGCTCCAAGGGGAGACTATTCATTTCTAATATTAACTGCATCCAAGATTCCAACAACTTCTCGTAAGCCTCCATGTAAATTGTGTTATCTTTGTGCATCTGAAACAATGATTGACTGGTGTTTACCGCCATATCTTATATATATATTTCAGTTGTTGTGGAGTTGCTTGGATATATGACATTAATTTTTATTTGAGTAAAATAAAATCAATTCGCTGATTGGATCTAACTATTTCCCGCTGAGATTTCATTTGTCTTTGTGTTAAGTTTTCCTGGTAAATGAATATCCGATTTTTAGTCAATTAAAGGGCAGAGTTCAAGAGGGTAGCAGTTGACTTTGGTTTAGTATTTTTGGTAGTCTAAATTTATGTTTCGGCAATACTTTCTTACTTATAATTATTTCGGATTTCTTAGACAGCATTGGATTACATCACGTGAGTAGTCTTACTACATGTATCTGAACTTATAGCTATTAAATTATACTCTCTTCATTTATCCAAAACATATATATATATTTAGATTTATATCTGGTTTTGTGTGTTGATCTTTCTCACTTTAGTGATTCACAATTAGATACAAGATCCACGGCAAACATCAATAAATAACTGAATGAAACAGGGGATCTTAGATCTTAAATTTGCGAGGTATTATTCACGCTTCCACTCTGCTAAATATCAAAATAATACCATCGTAGCAAAGCTAGTCCGTTAAACAGACGTTTTTTGAAAGGTTAAAAAAAAAGAAAAGAAGAAAACTAGAAAGAGGAGAGCAATGGAGGCAGCCAGGGGTTTTAAGACAAGGTTTCTAAATTGGGGATAGACTGAAATCAACAGACATTAAAATCTGAGATAAGTATGAATTCAATTCTTTATTTTAAACTTGAACTATTATGACAACTCAACACTACCAGGTTTGGGTTATATGTGCACTCATTAATTTTAAATTTATGTTAGGTACTGTTTTCAAGGCCGGAATGGTTGCCTTCCTTTTAATACTAAAATTAATTATAATACTTTCAATTCGATACTTTGTCTTTCTGTTATTGTATTTCGGTTGTCACTTTGTTGGGGGTTGTATATGATCTCACATGTAACCAGATGTGAAATTCCCTTAAATATGCTTCCACGGTATGTATCATCTTGAAAGGATTTCAATAGTTTGCAGACGAGTAACATCTATAAACATACCTGGAAAAAATGGGGAAGCTCCTTCTCGGGAAATCTGTCAGACTCGCGGGAAATTTTCGTGAGTCAATAAAAAAATGTAGGGTCAAAAAAATAAAAGTTTGATTTCACAAGGAGAAGGTATCATAATATCTTGAGAGTGTATAGTTTAGGTATTGTCCCGCATGGATCGCAGAAGGATGAAGTCTTTGAGTAGTTTAATAGTAGTCAAGGCGAGGCTTCGCCGATCATAGCCAGGCATACGCAATAGCAGGCTCTATCAGTTTCTATTATGCACACGTTATACTTGAAATAAAGCTGATATTATCAAATAAAGCTGTAGAAAGATCTTTACTCTTCACTTTTAACACGAAAGTGTGAAAAAGTCTACCAAAAATTCCAAAGTGGTACATATAAAATTTTAAAAAAAACTGAAGTTACACTGTCAATCTCATTCAGGTATCAGTACGGCATTCACACACAACTGTTACAAATATCGTTTATTTTCTAAGAAGTTTACCATCGAAGAGTGCCACAACAGTACTGTTTGTCAGTCATGCACATACATATAATTTCTGGGAAATTATAATTTATTTAAAAGTGACAGCTAAGAGAAAGCCAATTTTAGGTTTGTTTGTTTGATTGGGGTTTAATGTAGTACTCAAGGGCATTTCATTTATATGACAATGTGCAAGCCCAATGGGTGAAGGAAACCACCCTCCACACCACTGGCAACAAACAAAGACAGGACGGGACAACAACAGGCCGTAAATCAGACACCACAAACAGATTGCCTCCTATCTCGAGTATATTAAAAACACACATTTGGAAGTTTTGGTTTGTCTTTGTTTGTTGAATATATTTGATAAAATTGGGGTTGTGTTTTCCAGACATGAAAAGTGTTTAGTGTTAAATATATTAAATAATTGTTTAAAGCAGCTGACCAAACAAATGCAGTGAAATAACTTTCATATCGCTAGGCTAAATCTTTAGGTCTACTTTACAGTGTTCACAACACTTGCACTGCATGTGAGTGGCTTTATTGTCCTGTATATATATCTGTCTCACAGCTCTTGGCATTGACAAATGTTCACTCCAGTTGACATTTGGACAACATGAGTGGCTTCAATGTATTGTTTACATCCGCAGATTAAATTGCACACTGAAATGGTGACAAAATAAACATTCAAAGTTTCGTGAATATTGGTATAGAATTCACCATATACGTTTCTATGGCTAATGTGAATACATCATGTACCTAATTTTACACAGAGCGATTGATTTTTTGTTAAAACAATTTACTCTAAGGACAAATAAAACTGTATTTGATGATAATGTTTGAAATGTTTCCTTGAAGAAATTACACCTTTGTGTTATGTACCACGCTGAAAGCGCATAGTGTGGATTTAGACCAATCAACGCCTGAGTTGTTAGACTGTGCAGACTACATGTAAATAGGTCATCACATGCCGACATTGTGGAGTGATCATTCTGCTGATCTCTGTTGGAGCTTTTACATGAATAAAACTTGTTGTCTGATGCATGGTCCTATAATACCTAGCAACTGTACCACATTAAAACAACTGATGATAAAACAACCAGCTTTGTTTATATTGACAAGCATCAAACGTAAATAAAAACTGTGGTTATATCCGAGAAATTAACACTTTTTCCAGCCGTGTCTATGAATAAAGTAGCTTCTTTACAAATGACTGATGCCATCTTGAACCCAGACCTCTAACTGACTAAACATAGGATATTCAGTTACCAAGAAAAACTTTACACAAAGACAAATGAAATCTCAGCTGGAAATAGTTAGATCCAATTAGCGAAGAGCAGTACAGATTTGATTGGTCAATAAAAGTAAACAACTTTACCTATAATGTGATACTAAAAAAAAAAATTACTGTCATTTTTCCAAGCAACTCCACAACACAATAAAAATTGACATTAGCATAACCATAAAAGTGTTTTAAAACTGTTAGAAATCAATCTATCTGAAAAGGTATTTTGGTGCTGCTTGAAGCTGGTTTCAGCAGTAAACCAGACAAAGCCTTTCTTTGTCTAATCCTGAAATAAAAAGGAAAAAAACCTAACTGATAGTAATACTTACAGCTTCTTCTTGTGCGGCATGCCTTCCAAGCATACAAGTCAATTTAGTCAGGTGACTCACACAGGTCTCCATGATTTCATTCGAGAGCTGCATCCAGCAACACGGTGGAAACAAAACAACTAGGTGTTTGAACGCTGTTGAAATTCCAAGACACTCATAATCATGAAGATCAAAACTGAAATAAAGTTAGTGAAAAATAGTACATAAATTGATTGATTGATTGATTGACATGCTACATGTTTGATTTAGCAATTTTTGTAAACTTGTCTAACAGATGTACATATTGATAGCATAACATAATAGTATGGTGACTATCAATTTTCCTCCATGAGGTACCACTTGTAGGCAGACAAAGGCCAAGTTTATTTCTATGCAATGTCTGCCAATTTGATGAAGTGCCATCCCATTTTTTGTTTCAATAAGAGGAAGAAATATTTTAAGTTTGAAGTTAATGCATAAATATAGGATAGCCGTGTTAGTGTTAAATACAAATAAACTGAAATATTGATGAGGTAGCACCACTAACCATAAATTGTTGTTTTTGTCACACTAGCTTTCGCGGGTAGTGTATACCAGCTTCTTCAGGTGAGTGAGTGAACCTCTGCAGTAAGAACACCTGAAGAAGCTGGTATACACTACACGTGAAAGCTAATGTGACAAAAACAACAATTTATGGTTAGTCTCAAAGGTGCTACCTCATCATTATGTCAGTTAATGCATGAATTTGTTACAGACTTGAATGTTGTAAAATAATGCAATGATAGCCATATTGTAT
>JAVFBW010047485.1:0-17865 GCA_034783835.1 Mopalia ciliata
AATATATATTACTTTAGGACAGGGTATAAAGATTATGTTTAGGGCATAAAATGTTGAATAATAATACCACTGCGGAGATCCTTTAGCCAAAATTAAAAGATGCTAGATGTTTTAAAAGTTATGGTTTCATGCCATCACATCATCTTATAAGTGAAATTACATGATGTACAATGTTAAATCCACATTTAACAAAATAAAAGCAATTTAATTGCTTTTGGAGCAGGTTGGTTTTTACCTGTTCAATTTATACTGTTTAACGCCACCATTCCAAATGCAGTTTTAAAACATTAACTTTTACCCAATAAATGATGCTGAATTTATCAAGTGTGCAAAAATATTCACTACCCTCTCTTCTCACATAGTAAATTAACTTCCAAATGTGGAAATCCATTCTCTCGATTTCTTACAAATTGACAAAATGGCATGGTTGTCTTCTGATATAGAAATTATAAGTGATACATTGAAATCTTCTGCAGCCCGTGCATTGTCGCTTGACAAGACATACACATTTGGTTACTTGTTTGCACACATTTTCCGAGCGTAGAATAAATCCACCGTTATCAGCATGTACCATCATGTACCATTTAGCTTTTTAACGCAGACTGGGAACTTTGGGATAAACCCGCACCATAACTGTCTTATCAGGAAGGGACGACGGTGCTCTCCCTTTACAATAGGCCAAAGGTGCATACAAATTTGAAAATAGGTTATGTAGGTCAACATAAATTAAACAATTTGATTCATATAAAATTGATTAAGCTTTATAGTATCTTTATGACTGTGTGTTTGTTTGATTTTGGGTGATTGGTATCTTTCAAAAGTCAATTTGATTGCTGAACAGCTGAATTACATCAAGGCATAGTCCCGGGTTTTTTAATACAGTTGTAATTTGTCTTGCTGCAACATCACAATTTACGCTGTAATAATGGGTGTCACTACATTTACACATTCAAAATGGCACTTAGTTTATGACCAAGCGGGCTTCACGTAAGGCATGGAGGTTAGCCCGCTTCCGGTTTTAACCAAATGCATCGGACTAATCCTGTGTTCCGACATGATATGACAGTGTATCAGCCATTTTTTTTGTAATGCTTCTTATGCATGCATATTTCAGGGATTGTTGTGATTTCTATTAATGACTCAACTAGTCGCTGTTCCATGTGATATTTGCGTATTGGTTAATTTTCAATGTCAAGTGATTACAAAACATATGATTTATCAAGCTTGGGATTTCGCAAATATTGGAGAATTTCATTTCCACACTTGATTATGAATTAAATTCTGGCGAATGTATGGTGTAAACTTATTTTAATGAATATCCCGAAAGGTAGGAGATAATCAGTGAAAAGATGGCTCGGTGTATAGAGCAGGAATCTCCGCATGAAATCTCGAGGTATATCCGCAAGTACTGTTTAATATGATGTGAAAAAAGTAACTCAATCATGGTAGACAACCCTAGCAGAATTATCAAACTGGTGGTCTCCCTTTGGGATTCGCTGAAATCAATGAGGAAAAAGATATTTTTAAATCACAGTTACGAGCATGCAGCTTTAGAAATGATACGAAATAAAAATGTTCATAGTCTTCTCAATCAGGAAATGCTGACAAAATCTTTATGGAAGAAGTAAGACAAATAATTTTTCAAATCATGTCAATTGACAAAAGAGTTAAATTTTTAACTAGAAATGAACTATCTAGGGTGTGTGGTTTGGTTTGTTTGTCTACTTGATTGGGGTTATTTCTTAAGGTTATTTCACTTACACGACGGCGTACCAACCCATGCAATGAGTGAAGGAAACCCCCAAAGAAATCCTTGGCAACAAACAGAGACAAGACAGGGCAAATAGAGTACGTAATACACAAATAGATCACCAACAGATCTGCTTCATGTTAACGTGTTGTTTTGGACATGGTAAATGTACATGGTCGATATAGTTACTGATAATATCCCTCACAAAAAATGGAGCTTTGTTATCAGCTCTCGATGTGTAACATCAATTGCACTGATCTCTTTTAGGGATTTTCAAAATTTATCGATCTGATGATCCATGACTTCCCATTAAATATAAACAGAAGAATTAGGAGAGAGCTTAAAGATTGAAACTTAGTATGTGTTTTCCTCTATTCTGTCACTAAGTCAGTTTAGCTCCTCTCTGTTTAACCTCCGTGTATGCACAACAGTCCAAGCACAGATCGAAGTATATTAGGATCGCCCAAGAAGCTCTAATGATTTATCAAATTGTCTACAGTAAATTATAATCTAACATTTGTAAGTATATAATTTGTAAAAAAAAAAAAAAATTGACAAGCCACCTGGAGTTACTTTGAGCTTAGGTTGAATAACCTTCGATATAATATCTTTAAATTTATTGATTTTATAGACTGCCTGAAAGCAACCTTAGTTCGCGTCATTAGGACATATTATTGAGTTGTCGATGAGAAGGCAATACACAAGGCAGCTATCATATGGAGATACAGAAGTATAAATTACCTGAATATTACCCCCATGTAATTACTAATTATAGGTAAAAGCCGCTTTCATTAACTGCAGAAGTAAGCGGTTAGACGTGTAAATAACTGCAATTATTTGATTAAAGTATGGCTGCCCTTGTGGAAGTATGATTAAATCGATTTAGTTGTAAACAGTATGCCTGCAAAGCCTCGCGTGATTCTCGTTGTCTCTGTGAGATCAGTAGTCTCGGTCGTGACATGTACAGGAAAATGAACACATATCGTCAATTTCTGCGCCGGAAGTCCGTTAAAGCCATATATGCATTCTATCCACACAAATAAACAAAACTGTTTATGAATGTATATGCTTTTCGAATAAGTAAATATAGACGTAGAAGCACTGGTGCATAAAGTTCTAAAACGAACAAGTTTAAAACTGTAAAGTATACAGTAAACCTACAACTCCAATAGAAGGTTCAAATGGATAAATAGTGATTCACTATATTTACGGTTTATTTTATTTATCTATTTTTTTTTTAATTTGTCTTTACAAATCAGGTTAACTCTACTTTGTGACACTCATCAGTGGGAATAATGCTATTTAGACCGCTCCATAATACGGATTAGTTAGCACGTGCTTTATCTGCCCATAACTTAGACACCTGTACGACAACCCAGTCCATGTGGGTAGTACACACCCCAGTCCATGTGGGTAGTACAAATCCCAGTCCATGTAGGTAGCACACATCCCAGTCCATGTGGGTAGCACACATCCCAGTCTATGTGGGTATCACACATCCCAGTCCATTTGGGTAGCACACATCCCAGTCCATGTGGGCAGCACACATCCCAGTTCTTGTGGGTAGCACACATCCCAGTCCTCGTGGGTAGTAAACATCCCAGTCCTATGGGTAGTACACATCCCAGTCTTATGGGTAGTACACATCCCATTCCTATGTGTAGTACACACCCCAGTCATATGGGTAGTACACATCCCAGTCTTATTGATAGTACACATCCCAGTCATTTGGGTAGTACACATCCCAGTCCTATGGGTAGTACATACCCAGTCCATGTGGATAGTACACATCCCAGTACATGTGGGTTGTACACATCCCAGTCCATGTGAGTAGTACACATCCCAGTCATATGTGATTAGTACACATTTCAGTATATGTGGGTAGTACACATCCCGGTCCATGTGAGTAGTACATCCCAGTCCATGTGGGTAGTACACATCCCAGTCCATGTGAGTAGTACACATCCCAGTCCATGTGGATAGTACACATCCCAGTCCATGTGGGTAGTACACATCCCAGTCTATGTGGGTAGTACATAACCCAGTCCATGTGGTCAGTACACATCCCAGTCCATGTGATTAGTACACATCCCAGTCCTTGTAGGTAGTACATATCCCAGTCCACTTGGGTAGTACACATCCCAGTCCTATGGGTAGTACACATCCCAGTCCATCCCAGTCCATGTTTGTAGTACACATCCCAGTCCATGTAGGTAGTACACACCCTAGTCAATGTGGGTGAAACACATCCCAGTCCTATCGGTAGTGCACATCCCAGTCCGTGTGGCAGTACACATCCCATTCATTGTAGGTAGTACACAACCCAGTCCATCCCAGTTCATGTGGGTAGTTCACAGGGAGTCAATGTGGGTAGTACACATCCCGTCCATGTGGGTAGTACACATCCCAGTCCATGTTGGTAGCACACACTCTAACCCATGTGGGTAGTACACACCCCAGTCTATGTGGGTAGTACACATCCCAGTGCATTTGGGTAGTACACATCCCAATCCATGTGGGCAGTACACATCCCAGTCCATATGGGTAGTACACATCCCAGTCCATATGGGTAATACAAATCCCAGTCCATGTGGGTAGTACACATCCCAGTCCATATGGGTAGTACACATCCCAGTCCATGTCGGTAGTACACATCCCAGTCCATGTGGATAGTACACATCCCAAGTTATGTGGGTAGTACATATCCCAGCCCATGTGGGTAGTACACATCCCAGTCCATCCCACTACATGTGGGTAGTGCACATTTCAATACTATTATGTTAGATGTTAGGCTTATACCTAAAGTTGATGAACCCGACTATCAAATATATTAATTCAAATTTGTTTTATTGACCCAATAAACATCTGTATCTCGCTTATGGACATGTTACAGTTAACAGGCACGGTGAATTAACCATGAACACATAAAGATGTGCTGTAGACACACGGTCACACAACACTCGGTTGTCTGGCTTGAGTTGGATGGTAAATACAATGTGAATTTTTTCCCCGATGTATATTATAGGTATGTGAATATAATATTAGGCGACGGGTTTATTCTTCTTCAGTGAAGAGGAAATGAATTCACAAATCAGATTACAGCATGGTTCTTAATTGTGCATGAATTACGCTTAGCATCGAACTTGACATTTCGTCTTCATATAGATTGCAGCTAGTATAACCAAGTTTGATAATGAAAAAAAAAATAGGATAAAGTTTAAGCATGATATTCAGCGGAAATTGTGATGCAACTTTCTTTCAAACCGCCAGATGTCCCGTATACAAACTACAGAAAGTGAACTTAACATTCTACCATCTTATTACACCTGGGATATAGTATTGGTATATATCCCAGATTACACTAATAAAAAACGCTATCAGTTTTCATATCAATGAGCACTAGGGCTAAGGCTATAGCAATGCTAGCTTTACTTAACAATGGAGGAAGAGTATCAACTCACATTTTATGGTTGGGCTAATGTGAATTATTGTTGGAATATACCGCCGTTTTATATTAGTAAACTACCGTTAAACACGGCGTTAAACACCAATAAATCAATGAAACTATAGCAATGCACCTACAATCAATTAACCTTAGTCACTGAATCGCCGCCGTTTTTCCCCGCTTGTTACAAAATATTCCTTTGGCAGACGTAATCGGACATCTCCGCGATGCGGTAGCACCCGCAACACGACCGAGATTAAGAACAAACCAATGGTTTGGCCTACGATGCCAGTTGCCACAACTTGGTGAGTTAAATCGGAGAGTAACATTCTGGCTTTTGGTCACAATCGGCTAATTCTCTCTAGACTTTCATTACTGTGGTATAATCACTACGCTCGGTCTTGATGCATGTATGAATATGTACCGAAATCGTGTTTGTTATTTGCCGGAAGCCTAAGCCTATATTTACCGCCGTATTCATTCTCTATCTACACACTTGACAAAATCTGGCGAATTTCACAGAAAATATAACATAAAACAGATTGAAATTGTGAAGTCTCTACACAAAGCGAACTATTCTCTTCGGTTAATCGTGACGACCGCATGACGTCCCAGGCGATGTGGACAGTACATTAAATGGCTCCGAAGCCGTATCAGGACACTAGCTGCACTTGCGTGGAATAGTTTACAACCTACGGATCAATCAAATCTGTATGTGAAATAAATTATCAATTGTTGTAAAACCGTCTTTAATATTATTATACTGCTTTTTAAATCGGATAGAATTAAGCTTTCAACAGTGATATTCACAGAATGCATATAATTTAAATTTTTATAGTCCTTATAACTATGACTATATCGCGCAACAACATTCTCCCTCACGTATGGCACATTGCTTCTTTGGGGGTGGGGGGGGGGGGGGCAATTTGATTTTCCGATATTCATGAGAATTTGCGAATTATATTGTGGAGTCACTTTGTGGGGATTCAAGTAGGCCTTGTCCAGATACCTTTGTTATAAATGATATAATCTGTGCAACACAAATAAAGTAACCTTCAAATAAAGTAAAACTCGAAACCAAAAACAATACACACCAAAACAATTTTTACATTTGAATAATCAACGATATAAATCTTTGTTGATACTGGTGAATTGTCAGTGTCTATGCTATAAGACGTTAAACCCCACTCAAACTGAAAATAACAGAATCGCTCTGGGTTATTCTTAGACAGATTTTTAAACTGAATAAAGGCTATAGAAAAGTTAGATTAGTCATTAATAGGTGAAGCTGGGATGGGCTGGGCTGGGGAGGGAGATTCCTGTTGCATTATCCTTTCGGGGCTAAGGAGCAACATTGAGCGGTACAATGCAAGATTTTTTAGTGCATTCGTAGTGCGTTCTGTGAATTGTCCCGTCTTGTCTTTGTTTATTGTCAATGTCGTCGAAGGTGGTTTCCTTCCCCCATCTGGGTGGCATACCGCCATGTGAGTTAAGAAAGGGTGTTAAACCCCAAGTAAACAAATAAACCAATAGGTAAACACTTCCCCTTCTGAAGAAATCTGTTATAGATTTACTTCACAATCATATCAATCGACCAAAACGACAATTCTTCCTTCGGTATAATTCCCATAAAGAAAGACATAGTTTCTTTTATATCTATCTCACTGAGGCTTGCTTTCGCCCACAAAACGATTAAAGGTTTGAAGGATATATTGCTGGTCTCAGCTATACTTAATTCTGTGAGAGATAATTCTGAAATATTATTGTTATTAATTTAGTTAAATTATTTCTGAGGGTTTTTTTTTTAAGATAAGGATTTCCTTCTCTCAATGTGTTAATGGGTCACTTAAACAAATCGATGTTAAGACAGAGAATCTGAGACGGATTCTCATTGTTTGTTTGATTGAGGTTGAATGCCGGACTTACTAACTTACTAAAGGTTATTTCACTCACATGACACAAATCCCCTTCACTTTTGGGAACTGCAAGGTGATTGGTACGCCAACAACCAGCGGAAGGTCGTCAGTTTAATGGTTATTTTTATGCTATATGTACCTTCCAATTCCTCCTGCAATCATTCTGGCCATTGGTCGTCGATTTAGATTAAATCCTATTGATCTAAAATCGGAGAAATACATTTTAAAATAAGTATATAGATAATGCTGCGACTAATTAGTTTGTAAACTGGATCGATAGGCCTGTGTCGGTGGAAAAGCAATTTTTGTTATTGCTAAGTCACACACTTTTCTGTTAGTTGATTAAGGAGCCAAAGTTCCGGTAATGATATTTGATGGCGTCCTTTTTAATCTATACTTTTCTAAGAATTGGCAAATTGATTGATCAGATTCTCAAGTGTAACAGAAAGTCCCTGTGTCTTGCTAAGTTTTTATCTCCATCATCCCATCTAGACCACTCCGAATAAGAGTCGTACTGTTAATCAAAGTCAAAAGTAATTATTTTATGTCCTTTACACATTAGACATATTGATAAAAGCCGACTCTTTGATGGACTTTTCTCATTTTAAAGCTTTCCACATCTTTAATGATAACTAAATCGATTCATAATATGGAACATTTCTCAAAGAATTGTGTTCGAATGGGTTATTTTAATCAAATAGCCACATCCACGCTAAACTGAATTCTGTGGATGGAATTGTTTCAAACTGAGAGGTATGTTTTTATCTTTCCGAGGCAAGGAGGAAAAGAAGATCGTCGTATCAAAACTCACTTCAATTCCAATCTTGCTTTCTAGGGCGGAAACCCTGAGCTAGCTAGAGTCCACCGCAGCTATACTTACTCATATTTGAGCTTACAATAAAAAAGGAAGAGGCGGTCTAAACATAAGAAGACAAATCGACTATACATGTAGATATACACGTACGCGTTTAGCCCATTATTAGTCTTGATATCATCACAGGCGTTAACTGACAGTGGCGCCACGCTTGTTTATTACCACGAGACGGGATCTGCAAAGGTTTTTTTTTCTGATTGACTGCTTGCTTCTAGTCAAAGTAAATGTTCGCCATGTATTCCTCTCGAGTTTGTTCTGTTGAAGCAAGGGTGAAAATGTTTAAATCTAGTCTTATGCAAGCTTAATTTGTTGGAGGGCAAATTATTATTTTTACAGAAGACAGGAGATGCCTTTTTGCGTGTACAATCTGATCATTAATCTATTATCTGTCTACATCGTGGTAGTATCATATAGGCGCAGAGAGGCGTTTTTCTTTTCTTGTGTTGTTTAGTTTTTGTTTCTCTTGTGTGCTTTAATAGATCTAATACGGTTAACTAATGTTTTTTATGCTTGTTTTCATTGGAGCCACGGAGGCAAATGGGGGCGGGTGGGTGTTAAGAAAAATCCCCAGAGGGAGAAATACCCCCTCTTGTCCCCCCGAGGCGCCGCCACTGGAGACATTCTTGTTGTAGCGTAGAACAGTTTCCTTGTAAAAATGGGCTGGAAAAAGAATCGTCTCACATTTTTCGTCATAAAGTATAGAGAAAGTGTTGTAACAATCCGGTGGTAATAGTATTTATTTGAGATATACAACAACCCAATTTGCGCTTCATCTTACCTTATAGTTCAATTCAAACTTGTTTCTTTATTCAGTAATTTACAATCTAGTCCCTTGATTGACTATGTTTTCAGTGTATAAACTACACACAGCCTCAATGTCATCGTAAATGGCCTTTTATAAACCCAGACCCACATTCTCGAGAAAAGAGAAAAGGTTTTGATATGTATATTACTATGCCTGCACACTGTTTAAATGTCCACAAACATTAATAACTTATTAACTGATTTTCATCTGATGAAATGTGTCTTAAAAATATGTTTCCATCAAGTGCAATTTTGTTTTTGTTTTTTATATTTAATTTATAGATAAAAATCAATTTAAAACGGTAAAAAAACCAACGCATTTGATTGATTAGAAGCTTGATAACGTACGTGTACGGAGAATAAGTCATTGTATAAACCCCATACAGCTCACAACTCTTGGCGGGAAAATCTTAATTGCGTGATATCTATTAATTGAAACATTAACTGTTTGTTATAACTTAACACAATTACCATATTCATTACCGCAAATGACCACAACAGGCCAAAAACTTAGCAGGTGTTCTCTTTTAATTTAAGATAAAGAAACTGGGAAACGATCGAAAACAATTTTATAAGCTTTTATGGGATGAATTTATGCAACATACATGTGTCTTAATTCATTACTTCGTGAATGAAAAAGATAAAACGTAATCGTATTTAGTTTCTTCAGCTGCTAGCCACTAAAACCATCATATATATATATATATTTGTGTATTATTGTGTCACAGCAATTGCGATGCTTTTAAAGTCGAAATATGGTTAAATGTAGTATGTACAGGAAACATCAATACTCTTTGTATGTAGTTCTCAAAATAACTCTTGAGAAATATAGACTTGGCCTCTGCAATCTTCCAACGAGTTATCTCGTTGTTGTAAGTGGAAACTCACAACATACCATATATTCTCCTGACATTGTATTGCCAAACACATATGAAAAAAAACCCCACATATCTATTAAATTGATTCATAATACATCCGAGAATCCTTGCACACGTTGAAAAAAAAAAAACAACATGTCTATAGCACTTTATTCACCTTATTCATTCTACTATAACCTTATTGTTAAACACAAGCGATATTATCAAACAGTAAATAGAAAAATTTATATCAAGCGACCTGGAGCTTCTTAAATTGTGAAAATTACTACCCGAGTTTCACAAACTTAATAGTTGGGTCAATTTTTTAGATTTTATTTATCCCAGAAATGTTGATAATTTTTAATAATAAATCAAACAATTTTTTGGCTTCCATGGAAAAATATCCAAGAAGCGAACATCGATACATACACATCCGGGTCAGCGTTAATCGCCTTTAAGAGAGATCAACTCCCGCGAAACACAAAACATTGCTGCTTTAAATTTAATTTTGATTTGTAAACGTAAAGTACACAAATCAAAAATCATAATGAAGACGTTGGAACACCTTAAGACTTTGAACGGAGTCTTGTAAAAACTGAACTGCATCGAAAGACAGTTAAGAGATGGAGAAAGAGAGAATCGTTAAATCTCTTTTGATGAATTTGATGATGATTCTATTGAACAAACCTGTCGACGAATAGATGAGAAACGTTCGTTATTGTAACCTATATGAGATAGGGATCCCCAAACTGCAGGTTAGAAATGGTTGTTTGGAACCCTGCAGACGGGATTTGCAAGTTGTAATGTGTACCTTGTAGCATTTCATTGGTTGAATTGTATCAATGTGCTAAAATTGACCAATCAGAGCGTGGTAAAGCTGTATCCCACAAGCGGAGATATGAAACTTATACTTCAAACTGTATTAAACTGTGTTAAATTCGGACAACATTTAAAATGTATCTGACAAATCTGAAATATAAAATAAGCCAGGATTCCATTTTGTATTAATAAAAGTTCCATTGGGCATTGAACAGTTGCATTGATCATTATACAAAATAAAAATCGGAATGGATTTATATTTTTGTATATATCCATGTAGTGGCCTTGTCTTATGCAAATATATTTCATTATGTCGTTTGTTATTCATAGGCACGTTGGCACGTTCAGATATGTCACTCGTATTCTTAAACCACTGAAAAACGTCATCTGTTTGAAACATATGAGTATTCTTCACCGTGTGATTTAGACATTTCCTTATCTAGGTGTCGTGCTCGAACCATCCCCTCTCTCATCTTAGTAATGATATACATAAAGATCTGCTTCCAGGATTCCTTTACGTCACGTGTATAAACATCCTGTAGAACTTCTTTCAGACCAAAATCTATGGAAGGCCAGAGACGCTAAAACATAAAATGTAAAGAAAATTAGGGATTAACAGAAATAATAATAGGTCTCTTACACGGAAATATATCAATGGAAAACATTGTTTTTGAGAATGATTATAGCCGAGAAAAAGACGTTTTTAAGGTTCATTCCATTCAATAACACTCTGCTTCTATATGTTTTCTACCTATTCCTTCCTAATTCTGATTTGTTTTCAACATGTTCGGTGTTGGTATATCTATGTATGATTATTGGGTAACACGGCGCTACTATACTCCGTGTCATTGGATATGAGACAGTGTGGCACCTGATCTCACTACTTAACGTGTATTCTCACATTAGCTTATCTTAGAAACAAAATCTCCATTTAATTAAACATTCCACATAAGTGGCAAACACATGGCTATAGACAAGGGGAACAAATATTTGTTTGACTAATAATATCACTTATTATAGAAAGATATATCGAGAATACGCGGCATGTCTCTATTGTTTTTCTAAGCTTAGCTCCAACAGTGTCTTTAATCAACCACTGGGTTGTACAAAGATCCTGACTATAACAATCTTCCGGAAGCAAATAAAAGCTTTCGCTTCGGTAAAGGCGATCGCGTACATTCTTGTGTCATTAAGTCGAATGAGGTAAATACGTCAGTAAAGCTTTAACAATGTTATTTCCCGTTGGGTGTTACAGAAGAAACCTTACATAAGCTCGATTCTAGTTAACCACAAATAAGCAAGGATAAACTAAAGGCTACAAAATTACATTGTTTTCCTCTTTCAACAAGGTATTTTAAGGTCTTCACATAATACATATATCAGAGAATATTGCTTAGTACACGAGATGACGCATGTCAAACCGGAAAAAATTATATATTTATACCAGGTCATCTAATGTCATTTACTGTGATACACAAAACTGGTTTTAAATTATAAATTAAATTATATCGGAAAGTTATTTCGATTCATTGTTTATCTATTTTAATGTACAGAACGATAATTTAAATGATGGTGTAGGAAAACACCATGATTTAAACTCGAGTCTCTGGCTTTTTATAAAAGCTAAAGTCGGACTCGAACTCCTCAACCACAACAATTGGAGATGGTGTGAGTTAGGTGCCCTTCACCCCAAATCGAAACTGAAACAGTCTTTCGCATTGATGGCTTACAGAGTATATCCCATCAAGCTGCACTACTGGCGTTATTATATTTCATTCTAGGCAAAACATCACGTGATGTTAAAGATAACACTTTGGCTGATTGCAAGTAACGCAAGAAAGTATAAAAAACCAATCGTGCACCTGTCTACCAGTCTGTCTTGGTGACAATTTAACATGTCTGCCCCTGTTCTATGTGTGTGTGTCAGTTTGTCTGCCCCATACCGTTGGTTGGCATGTAATGTGTCTACCTCAATTAAGTTGCACGACGGTGTATATGCCTTCACTATATCTGGATGACAGTGTATCCGGCCCTATTCTTTCTTGATGAGTGTATCTGCCTCCATCCTGTCTGTATGGTAAAATTTTGACCCTCATTCTGTTTTATTCCAGTGTATCTGCCTCCATTCTACCTGGCTGGCAGTGTATCTTCAATCATTCTCTCGTATAACAGTGTATTTACCCCCATATGTTGTATAGCACAGGGCTGGAGGACAGTGCATATACCCATATTCAGTTGGACGATAGTATTTCTACCTCCATTTTGTTGGACGATAGTCTTTCTAACTCCATTTTGTTGGACGATAGTGTGCCTATCTCCATTTTGTAGGACGACACTGTGTCTACTCCCATTTTGTTGGACAATAGTGTGTCTACATGTACCTTCATTCAGTTTAACGACACTGTGGCTGCCTCCATTCAGTTGGACGATACTGTGTCTACCTCCATTGAATTGAACGACACTGTGTCTACCTCCATTCAGCTGGACGAAACTGTGTCTACCTCGATTCAATTGGACGACACTGTGTCTACCTCCATTCAGTTGGACGACACTGTGCCTACCTATATTCAGTTGGACGACCTGTGTCTAACGCCATTCAGTTGGACGACACTGTATCTACCTCCATTCAGTTAAACCACACTGTCTACCTCCATTCAGTTGGACGACACTGTGTCTACCTCCATTCAGTCGGACGACGCTGCGTCTACCTCCATTCAGTTGGACGACACTGTGTCTACCTCCATTCAGTTGGACAACACTGTGTCTACCTCCATTCAGTTGGACGACACTGTGTCTAAAGGATATACTGCTCCATAATGGAACCTGCCAACCATGGCATCACATGCAGAATAGCACGCCCACGTAACACTTGGAACAAGAAACAATACAAAACAGACTACTGGTCTATCAATTGTAACCGCCATCGGTTTGTATTACCTCTAAGAACTGTGGTTTGACTTTCATATTGTAGTGCTTCTCCCCGACACTGAGCAAGATAGCATGAAGACATGTGGAATCTTCCAGGCTTTCTACTGCGGCACCCAAACTTTCCATCACGATTAAGGCATGATTCTTTAACATATCTTCGTTGACCTCCGATTTCTCCATCTGACCCGAATGGTTCTCCACGATTTTAGGAAAATATTTTCTCAAATCCTTCTCTGTATCTAAAAACCTGAAGAGAAAAATCAAATTTAAAACGATTGCTCTGTTGTTTATGAGCTACCAATCATATATCTGAATGAGTGAAGATCAACATATTCTCATTTTAGACGTCTATTATCTATGCAACTGCAGTTGCCCGATACCAAGGCACTATTTGCCATCAAGTTACAGGAAGACCACCCATGCTCTTTTCCATGTATTATTTATAAAAGTTATATGGATAAACTAACTGAAAGGCAATCTTTGTTAAATTCAAATCTGATAATTGGCTGTTATTTGAATTAAATAGGCATTGGCATGATACATCAGCCTATATCATAGTTGTGCTAGTCAAACTTCATATACTACAGGGGTCAGTTGCTCGAAAAGCTATTATTCGATAATACCGAATTAAACAGTTAATAGCGGATTAGAGATAGACTTTCAACATATGCATGAAGTGACGTAATCGAATAGCTGATACAATTTAACAGCACTTTGAGCCATCGGTCCATGTAGCCTACGCTATACACCACTTATTCAAAAAAGACCCTCAGGCAAAGGGCAGTTCGTTTGAAGAACATCATGCTGTATTTATATAAAGGTAGATAGTTGAGAAAAAGACTTCCATCAGTATCAAAGCACTGTACATTTTATGGTTGTGTTAGTGTCAATTATTGTTGGAATGCACCGCTGTCATATAAGTGAAATTACCTTAAGTGCGGCTTTAAACACCGATCAATCAATCAATCCTCTATAAAGCTGCTAAGAAACGACCTCTATTGATATGGATAAATAAGAGATTTCAAACTTAAGGTTGATATACTTTCTGGGCATAAAATACAGTAAAATAAAATACGTAAAAGACAGTGACGACAATGAGGGATCGCATCTCATTGTAGGCTGAGATTTTGGATTCCACAAGATACAGAATTATTTTAAAGTTATAGGCTGAATCTGTCTGTTTAGCTTTGAAACCCCAACAATGCCTGATACAATAAACAAAGCCGTTCAGGTTCTTAGTAGGCCAATGGTATATTGAAGTCAAAGTTATATTGAAAAGAGAGCAGCCCGTAATATTTATGTCCATTCCGTACAGAAAAAAATCGATTGCCATCGTTTCATGCAATTTTGAATTCTCTTGAATACATGTAGCCTATGAGATGTCACTAAAACTGAAACCGTAGGATAGCAACCTGTTCACTCCGTTGGAGTAAACTGACGATCTATCGAGCGAGATAACATGCTCTTGTGTAACAAAAGGGGTTTCAGTTGTCAGTTGTATAAAATGTATATTTACAACTAAAACAACTAAACAGCCGATCTGAACAGAATATAGTTTCAGTCACAGTTGATTTCCGAAATGTCTATTCGGCTACCGGAATCATATAATAGATTTTTATTTGATCTATATCAAAATCAACATGTCATTTTAATGACTCAGTGCCAAGCATCATTGATTTATCTTGTTAAAACGACAGCCTTGAAGGCATAAGCTGTGCGTTCATTTAAAGCGGAAATAGTATAGCATCCGTTCATTTCGAGTCATTGGCTCATGAAACGTTAGGTATATAGGACTTACATTTTTCGCGTAAGCAATATTCTGATATATATCAGAAAAGCAATCACACTGGCACAGGGATATAGTTAAAAAGGCGACAATTGATTCGTTGACTGAATATGTTGTATAATAAAAACTATTGACCATACGGGTTATTCATCAGGCTGCTTTAAATTCATTTAATAGAATATAATGATATATAATTTTTGCCAGTAGGTCAATGTGTAACAATATTTATCTATTTTTACAGGCTTACCCGAGGCCAATTACTTTCATTCTACAGCGAAAAGTTTATTCTTCTACAATTTGTATTATCTAGCTTTGTGTTTTTATTTTTGTGTATTTAACTATTTTTATACCCATATCGGATCGCAAGACATAGATAATCTATTGGTGTTCTGAATCGAAATATGCTTTGAATGGAAAGGTCCGATGTTTGTCCGAAATTTAAGAATAATTGAATTCATTTTTGCATTGCATCTCGTTAGTCTAAATGATATAGTGTTCAATTTACCAGCCAATGGTCATGGTATCGAGCGTCGTGTCAAGGTAAGAGTTCGACAGTAATAAAAATATTAGACGTAAACGTATACTCACAAAGCGCATGTCGACTTAATAGTGTTGTGTATATATCACACAATACTGAACAGCAATGAACTCTTACATTAACTTGAACCGTTAAGACATTTATATTTGACGGCTGCATCTGCAGTATAATTTAGAAGTAATAATTTGTAATTTTAATTTTCTCCTAAACAGGTTGATGTTTTGTTTATATATCTCAATTGAATACTTCCACATACTACTATCATACAATCTGTAGTTTTTGTCAATGTCTCTCTGTGCTCATATTATCTCCCTTATTTATCATATTTTTCCGATCAACAACCTCTCAATTTAAATGAGAGCTTAGCTTAATCACTACGCAGGCATCATAAATTGTTTATAAACGAGCCATGTTTCGTGAAAGTTGCAGCCAAATGCTAGTTTGGCTGCCCTCTGCTTTCGTGTATATGTTGTTACTGTTAGGATTGCTAACATACTGCCAGACTGGGATCAAAAGGAATTGATTCATCAATTAATTAATTAGTTCATTTAACATTTTCCAGAATGTCTCTTTTGGACTATTTGATTGAGACATGACAAATTGACAACATGATCAGGTTATAATGTAAATATCCGATAATAGAATTTAACCACCTGATAGTGGCTGTTGATCACACGCGACTTTTGGTCAGTCTTTGTGTAGCGCTGCACGAAGAAGGCGTAGGGAAAAACTTAGGGAAAGTTGCACGTGCGAATCAAGCCTTAATCATTAAGCAAGTTTAATGGGTATAAAAGACACATAGCCGTTAAATTCAATTCAGTTGTTACATTGTTTCTCCAACCTGCTACGATATGCCAAGACTAGACGCCGCTACCCGGAACGTCGTCATCAGTCGTCTGATTGCCGGTGAATCACATAATGCAGTCGCTAGACTTTATCATGTCCACCGAAGCACGATTTCCAGGCTCTTCCAACGGTACCAGCAATCCGGTTCAACAGCTGACCGTCAACGTTCTGGTCAACGTAGGGTCACAACAGCAGCCCAATATCGCTACATCCGGTTACTTCATCTGAGAAACCGGACCATAACAGCAACAGAAACCGCATCAATTGTCCCCACATCTCCGGAGAATATCGGCACTGACCTTCAGAGAAAGTCTCCTTCAAAACGGCTAACGCGCCAGACGTCCTTACTTTGGTGTAGCACTGAGACAACAGCATCGACGTGCAGGGGCCGATGATACGACAGCTGAAGGGACTGGAACCTGCGAAAATGGAGGCGAGTTTGGTTTGGCAACGAATCCATATTCAAGCTGCAGGGATGAGATGGTCGTCCTTGAGGTCGACAATTTCGGCGGAGGAAGTGTGATGATTTGGGGTGCCATATTCTGCGCCCTAAAAACTCAACTGGTGCACATCCCTGGCAACCTTAACGCCGCTCGATCAAAGATAAGGATTTGACACCACACATGCTGCCCATAATGGACCTCGGTAGAGACGTTTTTCAACATGACAACGCTCGGCCGCACACAGATGGTGCTACTGTTGAGTTTCTAAATAACCAGAACCTAACAGTGTTGCCCTGGCCCTCCAATTCACCAGATTTGATCCCAATAGAATATTTGTGGGATGATTTTGATAGACGCGTGCGCAGTCGATATCCAGCGCCGCAGATCTGGAAGACATGCAGCGGGCTCTTGAGCAAGAATAGAAGAGAATTCCGCAAAGCCGTATTCGTCGATTGATCATGTCTATGCCGACACGGGTCGGTGCTGTGTTACAAGTTAATGGTGGGCACAACAGATATTGACTTGGCATTGACGTCATCTAAGCGCTATAGACTTTAATGTGATAGATTTTGACATTTTAATGAACTTCGAAGTCTGAACAACCATGGTGCTTAATTTCGATGTAATGTGATGCTTATTTCTGTATTTAAATTGATGTTGAAAATTCTTTTTCGGATAACAAAAATTTAATTTGCTTTTTTTTCTTGAAAATTGAACATGACATGAATCAGTCATTTAAATAATACCCATCTTCATCGACTCCACCGACGTCTAAACAGGTGTTGGTCATTTTACCTCAGCAAAAGAATCTCACGACGTACAAATAGGAGTTCGATTGATCACTTGACCTGCCAGTAGA
>JAVFBW010047595.1:0-17864 GCA_034783835.1 Mopalia ciliata
GTTTAATCAAGAAAGGCTAGTAAGCTTTTCTATGATAGGCGAACTGAGTTTAATCAGGAAAGGCTAGTCAGCTTTTCTATGATCGGCGAACTGAGTTTAATCGGTAAAGGCTAGTAAGCTTTTCTATGATCGGCAAACTGAGTTTAATCAGGAAAGGCTAGTAAATTTGTATATGATCGGCGAACTGAGTTTAATCAGGAAAGGCTAGAAAGCTTTTTTATGATCGGCAAACTGAGTTTAATCAGGAAAGGCAAGTAAGCTTTTCTATGATCGGCGAACTGAGTTTAATCAAGAAAGGCAAGCGAAATTTACCATTGCCGGCTAACTGAGTTTATTCAGGAAAGGCTAGTAAGCTTTCCTACGATCGGCGAACTGAGTTTAATTAAGAAAGGCAAGCGAAATTTACCATTGCCGGCTAACTGGGTTTATTCAGGAAAGGCTAGTAAGCTTTCCTATGATCGGCGAACTGAGTTTAATCAAGAAAGGCTAGTAAGCTTGTCTATGATCGTCAAACTGAGTTTAATCAGGAAAGACAAGAGAACTTTACCATTGCCGGCTAACTGAGTTTAATCTGAGTTTAATCAGGAAAGGCAAGTAAGCTTTTCTATGATCGGCAAACTGAGTTTAATCAGGAAAGGCTAGTAAGCTTTTCTATGATCGGCGAAGTGAGTTTAATCAGGAAAGGCTAGTAAGCTTTTCTATGATCGGCAAACTGAGTTTAATCAGGAAAGGCTAGTAAGCTTTTCTATGATCGGCGAACTGAGTTTAATCAGGAAAGGCAAATGAACTTTACCATTGCCGGCTAACTGAGTTTAATCAGGAAAGGCAAGTAAACTTTACCATAGCCGACAAAGAAAGGCAAGTGAACTTTACTTCCCAGTTTTAGGATATCATTTTTAAACAGAAAATATTGATTTGGAAGTACATGTGAACTTTGAACGTATTTTGTTTAACTTGCAAACCAAAAGGGGGTACTTCAAATAAGGTATCTTTTCTTAATGTCAACATTGTATTCTTTAAAATGCAATAAGATTAATGCGTGACTGTGATAAAACGTCTTTGAGAAATTGACCCCTTTCTTTGTAGAATCTGCACAAATCTGGAAAAAGGCAATACAAGCCTGTCTAGCTAACTAGTCGATACACTTGATCTCATAACTGGTGGCTCGGTTAATTCCAACAGATCTATGAAGTAAATGCAGGTATTCAGGTCTAAGTCTTTGAAATTTGGCACTGACAATTTTGCAGCCATTATCTAAAAAAACGTCATGCAGTTTTTTATATTGATTTTCGTTTTGAAGATATTTAGCAAATATTTTTTAAGACCAGATTTTTTTACATATATTTTTACCAATTGTTAAAAAACTAACTTAAATCTAAAAAAACCCAATGACATTATTTTAGTTAAAATACTTGTCTACAAAGATATGCAAGTTTAAATAAAAATTCTCAAACCATCTGAGAAAAATAAGAGTTACAAATGGGGTCCATTTAAAAAAAAACATTTGACGTTTTTCTTAATTAATGCCATTATAACATAAAATGAATCATAATATGACATTATATTTAGAATCTTGAAGTACCCCGCTTTCTAAATATGTATGATGTCAATATAATCATTCTTAGGAAATACCCGCAAAAAACCCCAGAAAGATAAGAGTGGCATTTTTTACTCCTGACTAGCGGTGGAGTCCTTAATCGAAGACTTTCAAATTAGAACTGCAGTCTTATATTTACATTAAGGTCTTGATGGACTCCTTGGTGGATTTTCAGAACATTTATTGGATTTATTATCTTATGCAGGATAACATAAATCTGTACCATATATATGTATTTATTTTAGGAAAGCTTGAATACTCCGGATTACATATAAGTGAATGTGGTGAGAATCAAATCATTAGTTCTAAAAATATTGTAAATGAATAAATGTCAATAGAAAAAAATAGACAGGATTGTTCATGCTTAATTTCTCGAAGTGAAATAAAGAAAATACCCAATAAATTAATTGGCAAAGGAGAATAGCCCTTGAACTGGTACTCGGTGCTTCATTTTTAAAATTTTCATTAGAACTTTCCCAGTGGATTATTTTTTGTTGTCTATCCCGACTTGGAAAGTCTTACAAAAATGTGAAATACAACTTTCAGAAAACATTTTAAAAAAGACGAGCATCTAAAAAATGTTTACTAGATCAAAGTATGTTCTTTATAATGGTTCAAATTCGAAGTTTCTAACATTAATAGTTTTTTAGAAATAGACCTTGAGAAATGAAGAGTCTGCTTAAAACTTAAATGCCTGGAACAGTCTGTTTAAGTTTTGCGACTTGAATATTCGATCATGGGAAAACTAAATTATAGGCTCCAATTTAACCGTTTGTAATTATAATTTTTTTTCCACGAACATATAGTTTGAATACCCAACTTTTAATTTAAGCACTAAAAAAAATTGGTTCATTTTGGTCCCAAGGGGTCCAGCAAGACCTTAACCGTTGACATAAATGTAACTTAAACAAGGCCAATCATCTTTATTAAACCAACGTCCTTAACTTTTGCGCACACCATTCTGAAGAATGGAGCCGCCACTAATTAAAATATGAATGAAACGTCGTGAACTGAAGTATTTACCTATGTTCACTTATCAAAATGTGCCCGCGGCTGTTGTTGAGCGGTTAGCCGATCTTCTTTCGGTGTACCGCTCCCTTTGTCAACCTCAGCTATGTGAGTGAGCCACACAATGTGACTCCGGAAATCGCTGGGATGATGTTTACGAGGTTTTCTTCCGGTTTTCCACCGTATACAAGTACGGCAAAAAAAGAAATGGACAATAGCATCCTACGTAAGGCAATTTCACCCTTACGAAAATTAAATTCATTTGTACGAAAATGTTTTCAATATATGTAGAATAAATAATTTATTTCATATTTGTGAAAAAGAATTCGCCATATGTGGAAATGAGTTCAAAATGAGTAGAAGAAGTTTTTATTTAACACATGTGAAAAGTCTTTTTCACTTATTTAACATAGAGCGGTGATTGACTTAATGTTCTACATATGCAAACAATTACAGACTCGTCTCTCGTGGAATATCTTACACGAACACAATAAATTAATATTTATTTTCTATCTAAGAACAAAAGAACGCAGTGTATAGAAATTTAGTATAATTAATAACATTTTTTAAGTCGATGAGAATTATTTTTTAACATGAACAATTTAAACTGAATTCCACTTCTACAAAAATAAGACCATACATAAGTAACATAAAGTCATCTTATGTAGAATAAAGGAAGCTATGGTAAAACGACTCGCCATTGGGTTTAACTTCTCGTGGTTCAGTGAACTCACACGTTTTGTTCGCGACTGACACAATTCCGCGTGAATGACTAAGCAAATAATAAAACGTTCTGAACACCCAAGCTGTTTTACATTAAATTTCGCCATAGGCTGTCGTTAACATTAATTGCGTCGAACAAACCATATATTTCCAGTGACATTTCCGACTTACATAAAGGTTTATCTTCACATTAGCTGAAAAACAACAAAACAAACTCAGAAATGTGTTATGGTGGGTGTGTGATGGTGTGTGTAAGTGTGTGGATTTGGGGGTTACCGTCTTACTACACCCCTTGGTTGATTTTCAGAACACTTATTGTATTTAGTCTCTTAAGCAGAAGACTATAAATCTGTACCATATATATGTATATATTTTTGGAAAGATTGAATACTCTAGATTGCATATATGTGAATGTGGTGAAAATCCAGTTATTATTTCTAAAAATATTGCAAAACGAGTAAATGACAACAGAATAACAATGGACTGCATTTGTCATGGTTTATTTCTCGACGTGCGTTAATGAGAAGACTCAATAAATTAGTTGACCGAGTAAAATAGCCCTTGGACTAGTAAACTGTGCCTCATTTTTACAAAACTTTGATCAGAATGATCCCAGTGGATTTATATTGTCTATTTCACATTGAAAAAAATGTAAAATACAACTTTCAGAAAGACACAAAAAAAAAAACAATATATAGTTTGAATACTTAACTTTTAATCTAAGCGATTAAAACAATTTGATTCATTTTGAGCCCAAGGGGTCCAGCAAGACCTTAACGCGATCTGATTATACAGCGACGCTTATAGCTTTTGGGCTATAAGGCACAGTACACAGCTATTTTAAAAGAAAAAAGTTATTCTTGGATCTAAATCGGTAATAATAATATAGCCAGTGTTCTCATGGAATTTGCTACAAAAACTAAGGCTATGATGCGATATGTTATAAGACTACTTACTCTACTATGGCTTAGATTCAAAAGATAGTCGGTTAATCTCAAATCAGCAACCTAATGTAGCTATAGGATCTAGTGTGAATTGTACAAGTAGTGACAGATAGTCAATCTTTTGCGAAATTGGTGACATTTGTTAGTAGAAGAGTGACTGTTCGAAAATCGGTCCCCAAGGATATCTTGTTCCTAACTTAATCTTAGTTTAACAAGCTATTAAGCTAGTAAATAAGTAATTGTTTCATAAGTCGCTTGAATAAAGCCGTTGTGTTTTAGGATAGATGTAGTTCAATGAAGTCTGTACCCTTTGTTTTGTTTTTGTTCTTGTTTTTTCTGGGGTTGGGGGGTGAGATGGAGGCATATTTAAGAGAAATTAAATTCTAATCACAGATATACGCATGACGCATTTCTGCAATTAAATTAGGCGGATAAATCTAAAATGATAAATATTTCATGGTCTACAGTCTCATTTGTAAATTTCATTGACTTATTTTGTCCTCTTATAATTTGTTTATACTTAAATAGCTGAAGGCAATATTGTATATTACCATATACACCGCCTGCGGTCCCTTTGGCTAATACTTTTGGGATAGTAAAATCTTGTTTATTTTGTTAATTATTAAATTCATTTCCATATAATTGCTGTTTCATTATGAACGAAGTATTGTCAACCCGTCAGTTTGATGTTACCTATAGATAGGAAGCTTTATGTAGGCAAACAAATATTGCCTGCGTCATTGAATTTCAAAGACGGGAAAAGGAAACTCTCTGAGGGGAGAAAATGGAAAGTACAAACGCAATTACGCAATTAATATAACACTTGTTTATCGTTTGGACGCCCAAGACACGTGTACGATGTACAAGGCTCCCCTAAACTTCATGCAGTGTGGTCAAATACAACGGCAACTGATGGCCTCCATGTAAGACGACACCTGTTACGGTTTTGGTCTGTTGTGGTCATTTGTGGTAATGAATAAAGCTATTTGTGTTTAATTTTTAGAAACAAGTCAGCCTTAATTAATGAATATCCTGCCAATTAAGATTTTACCGCCAAGAGTTGTGACGTAGCACTACGGAGTTTGAACAATCACCTTTTTCCCATACGCATATTAAAAAGTCATCAAGCTTCAGACTTATCAAGTGCGTTAGATTTTCACTGTTTTAAATCAATTTTTATCGTTAAATTAAATATCAAAAGAAAAAACGACATTTAAATGGATGGAAACTAGTTCTGAACTAAAATCTGTTCAAACTAAGAAAGTGTTAGCCCAAAATAACGAAAATACTGGTAATCTTCACTTTCTAAAAGACACAAAAAAATTATTCATTGATGGAAAAATGTTTTTAAGACATGTTTCGTCAGATGAAAATAAGTTTTTAATAATTCGTATGGACATTTAAAGGTGTTTGAAAGGGAAGAGACTCAATTATCTACCTTAAAAAAATAACATTTTACGATGACGTAATCCACAAAATATAAAGTCTTGGTTAAATAATCAGCTTTGAAGAGAGAGATTAACGAAAAGAGAACAATAACCCATTAGAAAGAATTATCTTCTCTTTATGGATTTTTGCTATATTCAGCTCGATAAGTTTTGTGTGTTACCTAATGATGTATATGCACAGCCACGGCAGGGGTGCACATTGTTTTGGTCAAACTTGGCGGTGCTCATCGATCAGATGAAACCAGTATTCATAACCTGTGTACTCTTCTCCGTCTACATTACAGTTGAATAAATAGCCGACATACGTATGTTTGGCTACCAAGGTTTATATTAGCAACACAAGCGAGATTAGTTTCCTTCTCATTGAACAGCACCAAGAAAAATGTTTCATGGAGTGTCCGTTCTGAGATAGAGTTTAGAATGCCGAAAGATATTTACAGACATATAGTACGCTGTTCCTGTTGTGTCAATAATTGCTCTTAGAGGTGGGAAGGGGTGATAGTCCTTGTGGATTTTCGGCAGGGAATGCTTTCAGGTGGTTTTGTTGAGCATGGTCTCATGGTAACTTCCTTCTGTTTGCGAATCACATACATAAAGACAGTTTTGAATTGTATTAAACTGGGTTGAAACGGGGTTGGTGGTCAATTTACGGAATTTGGTAGTGAGGAAATTAATCGCTAAGTGAGGTAGTTGGATATGTCCCTTTCTTTAGCAAATTATTCTATGATGAAACTCAAAATTGCTTTGATGAAACCAGACTAACTCTATGCTTCCTGTGTCTGGTTTCAAATAAGCAATTTTGTGTTTCATCTTTCAGCTATTCAATGTGGAGTCCCTTGTCCAAGCCCAGGGAGTTCATAACCCTAACCTGAAGGGATTTTTTTTTTATCTGCTAACTTTTATGTAACCGGAAGGTAGAGCCAGAGGTCACAAGGGTCACAGGCTCGACCTAAGGTGGATGCATATTTTTTCTTCCTCTATGTCTATATAAAAGATAGACCAGACTGACACAGATATGTAGATTAATTAAGAGGGATATATCATTTTAAACTCTGTATAGTTCAACTGCCACAGACAGGCTTGTTTAATATATTTATTAATATCTACAATATAACATACAAGAGAAACAAAAACCTTAAGGACCTACAGTTTGAGGCGAAACTTCACTCAGTATCAGACAAGTTGAAAACTCATTTTCTTTGACAGACATATTAATTGGTTAATCTCTCGGCCTCCACAGCACTCAGTTATAGGCTGATCTGATACTAGCCCATGTCGAATATTTTGATAGCTACATTGTTAACAATACTTTATACACCATATCAATGGTCATTATCTTGATATGTTTTTAGGTTACCCATAATACAACCCGAGATTAAGGTTTTATTAAGGGACTTGTCCCTGGGAATGTATCAATATAGAACACCAGATGATTCAGCGATTTTAATTTATCTACATCCCTCTGTCATTGTCTTTTTTTTTTTAAATATATTAATACCGGATTCTTTTTTAAATACTGTTTAAAGTTATCAACAAATTAAATTACTCCTAAATCAATATTCTGTTCATTTTTTATTTTGACCCTCATCAAACATTTATACATTGTTAAGGCCCAGAATTTTTTCTGAAAGTGTGGCAATGAATACAACTCAGCAAAATGACTCCCTTGATTTAGGGTGCCTCGTGTGTTACATGACTCTCTAGGACTAAGGTTGCCGCGTGTGTTTAGATTGAATGTGTGCCAAAAGTAGGTTGCAACATGTGTTTAAATGTCTCCCAGGGATAAAGTAATCACGTGTGGTTAAGTCTTACCTGGGACTAAGGTTACCACGTGTATTTAAATGTCACATGGGACTAAGGTTGTCGTGTGTGTTTCAATGACTCCCTGGATCTAAGGCTGCCACGTGTATTTAAATGGCACCGTGAGACTAAGGTTCACGTGTATGTTTAAATGACTCCCTCTGACCAAGGTTATCACGTGTCTTTAAATGACCCCCTGGGACTAGGGTTTTCGTGTGTGTTTAAATGACTCCCTGGGTCTTAGGTTGCCACGTGTATATAACTGGCACCGTGAGACTAAGGTTTTCGTGTGTGTTAAGATGACTCCCTGTCGAGATGTGTGTTTACCCCCAATGTTTCCGCGTTTGAAAGCTAGAAGCTACAGCTTTTCATAAAATTGAAACAAACACATTTTAAGTAAACAAATTAATTGTTCGGATTTTTGTCTTTTTAATCTTATGATTTTATTCATAGTGCTATCCAGTAGTGTATCCTAAACCCATTGCCTAGATCAACAAGAATAAAGTAATGAATATGACTTATGCGCTTATTTGAATAGGGTGATTTTATGTAGAAAAAATGCAAAAGCGACAATAAGCCTTGTCATGCATGTGTCTCTATACTACAGTTATATTAAAAACAGGTTTGTCTTCATATCGCTATACGATTTCGTGATATCTACCTATATAAAGCGGGCTGAAACGTGGGTTAATATAAAATAAAGCTTACTCCGCAGTATTGACTACAATACAAATTACGATATAAGATGCAGTTATCAGAGCTGCTCACACAATTTAAATCATTATGCGAGAAATATTGAATTACAGTCTGCATGCCCGGGGCTTAATAAATATTACACTCCATTTGGTAATTTATATTAAACTATACAAAATATGTGTATCAATCGGTAATTGATTCGTCTAGTAGGCTAGGCTGGTTTAAGTACTGAAGAAACCAATTTTAGGAACAAGTCCTCTCATGCATTACTTGTTACACCAATAGTTTTGTTTCCTTGTTCGCTTGAATATGTTTTTTTTTATTTGATTGGTCGCGGAAAATGTACCAAACCGTCGGCCAATCAAAACTTCATGTAAATAAGCGGGAAAATCCAATCGTAATCTCGCAACAGTTTCTATTGTGTATGATACTAAGACAACTCTCGGATGCCATGCCAGACCATCGCGCATTAATCCCCGACAATATTTGGGATGACGTTTGCCACAATTTAAAAAGTACAAGTAGTGCAAAACAAGATGGCCCGCGGGTGTCACTTAGAGTCAATGTCGTGTCACTTAGAGTCAATGTCGCGACTTATAGGACGAAGAATCGATACTATTTTAGAATGGGGAAACTCCTGATTGTACCATGAGAATGCGCCTTGGCCGAATATATTGTTAACATTCAATAATTATATTATATTATCAATATCGTCCAGTAATAAATTTTTGTTACATACAAAGAGGACGGGTGAACAGAAACTACCGGTATCAAATAAAGGATTCTGTTAAGACCCGTTAGATCTGGTTGCTGTTGCTGATCCCTTGCCATAGCACTTATATTTCATTTGATACACGTCTTTAATAAGAGAAACATCTTTTATGTATATTTTGTAGTCATACATTTATCAATTTAGACTGAAAGACAGTAATTGGGGCTGCAAGGGCAACCTATGTTGTGGTGACACGCACTAGAAGGTTTCTTGGTTTTGTTTGTTTTATTGCTGTATAACGTCGTACTCAAGGGTATTTCACTTATATGACGACGGATTGTCCACTTCACACTGCTCCTTGCCTTATTACAGTGGAAACACGGGAGAAAACCTCGTACAAACCAACCCTGTGATTGCCGGAGCCACATCTTGTGACTTACTCTTATACCTGAGGGCCGACGTGAATGGTACATGGAAGAAGGATTAGTAAGCGCAAACGCTACCAGGGGCCAGTTGCTTAAAAGACTATTAGCCGCTAACACCAGATTAAATCGCTAATTGCGGATTAGAGATATACCTTCAACATGGCGTAACATCATCTCATAGCGGATTAAGCCTAATTGCTTCGGACAACAGGCCACAGTAAGCCACGACCGCGAAGGAGATGCTGTTTTCTCAAACACATCGTCCACATATTGAACACCATAAATCAAATAACTGATATGGCTAAATTTGATATATTTTATATACAATCAAATATTTTAAAATATTAATTACCATTCATATTATAAGATTTTTTTTATATCGACACAAACACAAAAACAGGATGTTATCATATATCATATAGTTTAGGATATAGTCAATACATTATATGATATCGTCACTTCAAGTATTGATATGGTGGATTCTATTATTGATATAGTAAATTATACCTGTAGACATTTTTTTTTACTCACATATTGTTTTTATTAAAAGAAGCAAATATTGCATAACTTTAATTACATATAAGAGAGACACCTTGCCCGATACATCCACAAATATATTGCCAGGGGAGTTACACTTTTTTATATTTAATTTCATTTTTGTAAATAAAAAATAATAAATGAAAATAAAAATACTGTAAGTCCAATTTGGTTTCTGTCTCAGTCACACTAAATTAAGTTTGACTGATTTTCCACGCAGTGTAACACACCGACATATCGCGAGATTCAGGATCACGTGCAAGGCCTCGGGGTCAATCCCACGACCCGTACATTTCTATGTATAACATTTCCTATACCGTATTGGCCTTGCGCATAATAAATAAAGACAAGCTGTTTTATGCATGTAATTTGACATTTGTAATAAATCGCATTAATTAACGTGCTATTCAGGGTCTTCCTTTTGTGTCCTATCTGATGCAAACAATCAACGAATACAAAAAGATGCATTCTGATACAGGGACGATTAAATATAGATCTTTATAAACCGCCAGCCCCTATATCTCATTTATTTGTACGAGTTAAGAACTTTGCGCGTGAGTTGTGTTTATGATAAAGAACATTCCAAAAAATACGGTTGTTGTCTAACTCTTCTTATAAGATAACAAATTGTATCAGAAGTCTATTAACTAGAAGGTTGCAATAACCTTTATTATCAAATACCAACGGCATTGTGGAATTTAAAAAGATTTTAACACTTTGCGTGACGTAGGCTGCGCAGGAGATCTCATATTACCCCATTCCGCGCACCGAGAATTTTAGAAATGACTGGGGAATCACGGATAATCACGCATAGAGTCAAATTGCATATGATTTAGACTGCCGCCGTCTTATCTCCATGGCTTGCAAACAGACTGATTGGTCATAAACCAGGACCATTTTGAATTTAGTGATATCTGAAAATTGTGCGGTAGTCACCAGGCAAATTACAGCTGTATAATATATCGGGATTACGCTATGATGTCATTCAGCTGATCAATGGAATTCCATTTATTAAAGATACTAACAAATTTATGTATTCTTCAATCCATTTTATCTTGACCCATATAACACATTTTTATATTATTAAGCAACCCGATTTTTCCGTAACTGGGGCTCAAAGTAGAAACCCGCCTAGTGGCTTCCTGGTAAGATAGTGATGTCGTGGGTTTATCTAAAAGGTTTGCAGTCTGCGTTGAAAAGCCAGATGGTGTTTGATGGTTTTAAACTGGTCAAACACTTCATAACAAAATCCCGAAGTCCAAAATCCCGAAAATAATCCTAAAATGGAAATGTCACGAGGGTGTCTTTTGGATAAAACTGACTGACCCATGATTCATTTACCGAGTTGCGATTTTCAAACTTTATATACAATCGTATTCTCGCGAGAGTTTCTATAGTGGACGAAACTAAGACAACTCTCGTACGCCATGCCGAGCCATCGTGCATTAATTCCCGCCATTATTTGGGGCAACTTACCCACCACAGATACTGTCATATCATATACTGTTTCTACAGAGTGTTAACATCCAGAAATGGTGTAGAAGGTACATCATAGCCGTTGGCATTAGATAAAGGGGTGTTTCAAACATATAGTTGATAGACTTACGCGACATGATAATATATTAAAGTGGATCGTTTCCATGCCATGTCGGCAAATCGTGGCAAGGAGAACCAATTAAATAAAGCCACAATAAGCTTGACAGTTGACTAGGCCTTGTGACGTAGTGTGAAAATGGGGTGTTGCTTTGAGAAAGATATTTGATTGGTAAATAGTGGAAGAGCTCTATTGTTTTCATCTTAAAGTGCAGAGACATGGCGGCCGGGAGAATTTTCACTGTAATTTTAACGTCAACAAATGTTCAAAAATTCATTGTACAATAGATATAGGTCGACTAAAAATGTATGCTTGTTTGTTTGTTTGTCTGTTTGTTTGTCTGTGTTTTTGATTGAAGTCGGTCATGAGAAACAGTTAATATATTTGTGTCAAAGACTGAAGTTTACGTATTGAAACCGTTACACGGAGATTCGCAAACGCCAAATCTGAATTCTTAAATTTACAGGATCTTTGCATGTAATTGTTGTATGTGGGTCTCCTGTTAATAATAACGCACACTGTTGGCGTATTAAAAAATGCAGCGTTTTAAAGAAGGATCAGGCAGGTCAAATTCTTGCACTTTTAATAAACTTTTAATTTCATTAGGTCTGCTGTTGAAGGCAATTAATCAGTATAACAAAGCTCGATCTCTAAATACATCAAATAAAATAGATTTCATATACAATTGTTAACATAAATAGTTGAACCCAGAATATTTGACCTATAGATATGGTTTATGTGGGGGTTTTTTTTCTTTTTTTTTTTCTTTTTAGATTTGAGAGAAATTTATTTCTGCTCTGGCTTTTTTATATCGCATTGGGCCGGATATATATCGAGATTATTTTTACTTTCTTTAATCTTAAAATCTTTTACTGATAAAAATGGGGACTTAAAGGATCTTAAGCACAGTACCATGTCGCTTTCGATGTGCAGTTCATTTGGGTCTCTTTTTCTGATACACTGCCACCTTTTCAAACCAAAAGCCTTGCTCAAAGTTTTAAGAAATATCGAAAACCATGTTTGTTGATTAAAGCATCATTTTTTGTGTTCACATATGTTCTCTAATTTTCAAATCGAGCAATATCAATTTTATAATTGGATTTTAAACAATGGGTAATGCTCAAACTACAGTCAAATTTTATCCACGCTGCCATGTCTGGATACTTTTGTCATTAAACAGAAGAGCTCCATAAATATAAATATTGACCAATGGATTGATAGATCGATCGATTGATTGATTGGTTGGTTGCCCGATTGGTTAATTGATCGATTGATTGATTGTTTGATTGATCGATTGGTTGATGAACTTATCGATTGATGAACTAATTGATTGAGTGATTGCTTGGTTGATTCATTCATTGATCGATCGATCGATCGATTGATTGATTGATTGATTGATTGATTGATTGATTGATTGATTGAATGAATGATTGATTGATTGATTGATTGATTGATTGATTGATTGATTGGTTGACTGATTGATTGATTGATTGATTGATTGATTGATTGATTTATTGATTGATTGATTGATTGATTGATTCGGGTTTAACGGTGTACCTAAGGTTCTTTCATTCATACGACGGCGTGCCAGCCCTATGATTGAAGGAAACCCACTTAACAACATGAGCAACAAACAATGGCATGACAGATCCATCACAGGACAATCACAGGTCAATCACAGGACAATCACAGGGCACTCCCAGGTCAATCACAGAACAATCACAGGACAATCACAGGTCAATCACAAGACAATCACAGGACAATCACAGGTCAATCACAGGACAATCACAGGTCAATCACAGGACAATCATAGGTCAATCACAGGACAATCACGTGACAATCACATGACAATCACAGGGCAATTACAGGACAATCACAGGACAATCACAGAACAATCACAGGGCAATCACAGGGCAATCATAGGACAATCACAGGACGCAATACAATTTAGCAGCATCGCAAAAAGTTCGGTTTCATGCTGCCCTTTAACTCCATGGGCATCAGGACACCAGGAAGAACCTTCCCAACCCTCCCCAATACCATGTCGTTATTTTTGGTTGGTGAAGCTTTGTGCTATCAGTATTATACATTGACGTAATGACTAGTTCACTCCTAAAATGAAAGACTTAACAGCAAAAGATGCGCACATTACATAGGCTACTTATTGCACTTGTTCACAAAGCGCTGACAGATAACAAACACATGGGTTAGTAAAACACCTTATGCGTGTATACGGCTTAAGATAAGCACAAACCTGCGCTACTTGCTACGCATAAGACTTAAAAAAATTGTGTGTGATTAGAAATATAACGTTTTCGGAATAATATTTACAAGAAATTGTTCTTCCCCCAAGGTCCTCAAAAACAATTTTTAAAAAATCCAATCAAATCAAATAAAATCAAATAAAAAAAAATAATAATTAAAAAAAAAAATGCAATAACAATAGATAATAGCAGAGTGTAGTAATAATAAAATGCACAAAAAATAAATACACACATAAATATTTGACAAGTTTCAGATTAAATGTACACTGATTCTCTCTTTAATGTAATGCCAATATATGAACATCCTTTGAATACAGTTAATGAACACAGAGCACATGGTATAAAAATACAATATTCCTTGTCACTTTAAATCCGTACATTGAATATGAACACCGTGAGGCAAGACAGACAAGGATGCCTCATCAACCAAATGAGTGGCAGCATGTAAAGAAAGGCTAGTATGTTATTGTAATTAACTAGCAAGAAACGTTGTATCACTTTGTGTATAGTGTGATTCGCGTATAATTTGTTTTTATATCAGTCCCCATTCAAACACTCCGCACTAAACATTAGGAACACGCGTTAACACTTTCTTTCTAAATATAGACTAATCACAACACAACATGAAAAGCTCTTCAATGTAAACTCCAAAATAAAGTCGTAACGTGGATAGTAAAACGTAGGTGGCACAAATGATCGAAAAATATACGATGCTGGAATTTTAAAGTCTCAGTGAGATAGAACATATACTGTTTATTGAAAACTTATTTCAAAATAAGTATAACATTTATGTATTCGTTTATATTTCGGATATATTTTAAGTCTCAGAGGGATAAAACATATAATGTATATTGAAAACTTATTTCATAATAAATATAGCATTTATGTATTCGTTTATATTTCTGATATATTTCAAACAATAGCCTCATTTTCATTCCGATAGAGTGCGTAAGACAATAAACGACCTATAAACGTATTTTTTTTAGCTACGAGAATAATTAGCTGACAAAAACTCCTTTTTTGTCTTTAGTCTCACTGAGCTTGATTTATAGCTAAGGACTTGACACTTTCGTTTTTAAGATTGGCATATTTTGTAAAACGAAACCATAAGTCGTATATAGTGATTTAAAAAAACAACTTTATATACCGTAATTGTGTATTAAACCGTGCCACGATAGTAGGATAGGGATGAACATGCAGCGCGGGTTGATTGTAACCTTATAACATCATATATGAATTAAACACGTCTGATTAAATTTGTAATCTAGTGTTTTAATGCTAGCTTATGGGTGAAACCAGGCTTTTAAAGACTAGAAAACATAGGAACTTACCTGACTACACATGCCTTCCTCATCGTGTATACTTTCGCCTCGGTCTATATCGCACAACTTCAATTCAGCCTCTTTTAAATTGAGAGGTTCAGATATAGGCGAAAGGTTATAGGCAGCCCGCTCTGCGTTTAGTGAAGCGTGTAACGGTACATTACAAACCTACCTACCCTATAAACACAAACATATTTTTTTATAACCCTGTCAAGTTTTTTCTCACTATTAATTGCACACCTAATTAATACCAGCTGATTTTTATCTTAATCGTTTTGTCCTGTACTTGAATAGATAGCGGACGAAGTTCAATAGGAGGGATGCTTACACCTTACCTGTACACTATAGGTTTTTCTATTGAAGATCTTGGTTTTAATATCAATGCGGCATTTAGCAAAAAACAAAACAAAAAAAACACCCGAAAGAAAGGGGAAAAGTAGTTCGCTTCAAGATGTCGGTTCATTACACCAAACGGAATCCTTATAAATTAATGGCGAAAAACATGCAGAGAAATGGTTTTAAATACAGAATAACATGTACTAATATATTCCTCGATGTGCTCAATTGACAAACGCGGCTCCAGCAATCGCGGGGGTAGTTTTGACGGGGTCTTCTCCCGGTTTCCAGCCGTAAGTAGGAAAGGAACAGTGTGAAGCGGACAATCCGTCGTCATATAAGTTAAACACCTTTGAGTAAGGCGTTAAAGACCAATCAGTCCAACAAACAAACAATCAATTGACAAACTTACAGAGAATTGAAAAGATTTACAAGACAGAGAAATACCTTTGGGTGACAATCTGATACAGTTAATTTTAACGATTTAAAGTCACTTTCATCAAATTAAAGTTATCGTTGTATGTAGTTTAATCTAACTGGGGCATATTTAACAACCAGTTTCATATTAACATTTATGCGAGTAACACCAAATTTTTTGAAACGCTAAACGTGGTTTACAAATGTACCATTTCACATAGATCTACCTAACATTATTTAAAAAAACGTAATTTATAAAAATGACATCCGCACGAGACATTGTCTTTTGTATCGACCGTCACCCTGTGTAAGCGCACCCTGGTACGGTGGCTCATAGTACGAACGTACTTGCTGTACGTAATGACACGTGTCAGACTTATACGCAGGTGTTTGTTTGTAGTGAAACGTGGTCGAAATGGTTATATATATGATTTTTCTAAACATCTACTACTGGTTTGTTTAATTTATTATTTACGCAATCAACATCGATCATTCTTCCTCTTTTTAAAATTTAATTTATTTGCTGGTGACAAGCAATTCCCCCACCTCAGGTACGGCAAGTATATATATATATGATATATAACCTATATATATATAAGCTTTATCTGACAAGGGAGAATAACTCCTCATGGTACCTTATTATACATTACAATAAGTATACAGTGGCGTAGTTGTTATCGAAGTGCAATATTTACAGATGTAAATATATTTTATTTTACTTATGTATACTTCTATTTGAACAAATGTGAAACTTCTTTCTTTTTTGTATAACATAATTTTATCTCAATTCCTTTCTACATATGTTAAGACGATTTTCGCTAACGTAAAACCAAGTTTTCCATATGCAAATTAAAAAAATATTCACACAAATGTAGAATTCATTTATCAATATGTAAAATACTTTTCTACATACGTGCAAATATATTACACATCAGTAAAATAAACGTTTATTTTGTGAACAGGAATGTCAGATATGTAAAACAACTGTTATTTTACATATGTGAACAAGAATGTCTGATATGCAAAACAACTGTTATTTTACATATGTTAACAAGAATTTCAGATATGTAAAACAACTGTTATTTTACGTATATGAACAGGAATGTCAGATATGTAAAACAGCTATTATTTTTCATATGTGAATAGGAATGTCAGATATGTAAAACAACGGTTATTTTACTTTTTGAACAGGAATGTCAGATATATAAAACAGCTGTTATTTTACATACGTGAACAGGAATGCCAGATATGTAAAACATCTGATATTTTTCATACGTAAAAAGGAATGTCAGTTATAAAAACAGCTATTATTTTTCATACGTGAACAGGAATGTCAGATATGTAAAACAACTGTTATTTTTTCATATGCGAAGAGGAATGTCAGATATGTAAAACAGCTGTTATTTTACATACGTTATTTTACATAATTTAATTAAAAAGATATTTAAAAAACAATAAGATATTTAAAATCTCTTATTTTACAAATGTGAAATAAATAGATTTATGTAACATATGTGGAAATCATTTTCACATATGTCAAATTCTTTTTGCGTTTTCGCGTTTAGCATCGGTGACTTCCGAATGTATAGCATGGCACAGGAGAATGTCGATGCGGAGATTATTCGGTTTTATTCTGACCTGACAGTTGTCAGGAAATAGAATGTAAAGAATATGATACCTTGTGAGATGTTACATTATAAGTACCGGTGGCTAAAAATGACATGTGGGGTCAGGTATTTCAACACCATCATTAAGAACAATCTCCGTTAACTGGAAATGTTTTACAGTGGCTGGTTCGAAATAAACTGCCTTTCGCATGATTAATCAGCTATTAGGCGATTTTTAAAGTTCTTGACTTTAAGGGGCGCAAACCTTAACAATTCTAACAGATATCATCTGTATGCCTTTAACACTAGGTAATGCGACGATGCATATATTTCTGGTTTATAAACCCATTTTCCACAACAAGGGGAGCAACTCTAACACGTCTGGTAGAGCATTTTGTAGGCGTTTGACAGTAAATAAATAAAAAAAATTTTTT
>JAVFBW010047706.1:0-27832 GCA_034783835.1 Mopalia ciliata
TCATGAGTTATCAAAACTGATAAAAAAAAAAAATGATTGAAAATGTTCATAATAATAATGTATAGCCCCATATGAATGACTACGGGCATTCAGTCAAACAATTCAATTCAATTCACATTTATTTTCACACATAGGAATAGTCCTAATAACCAAAGATATAAGTAACGAGAATTCTTTAAATTGCACCTCTAGCTAAACATACTATTATAAAGTACTTAATTAACTATTACAAATAAAACTTGTTCTACTTATAAAAGCCGCAGCTTTTTTTCAAGAAACAAGAAACTATTGTGCGAATTGGTGGTCAGTTAGCAACGACCCACCCGTAAAACAATATTTAGAAATGTTCACTAACATAATGGTCGAATGATTTAGAAAGGTTACGATTACAAATAATAACACCATTTTCTAGAATGATTTTGTCGCAAGATTCAGCATTTAATCTTAAATTTCCCTGGTAATAAAGCTAAAGATGATAATCAAAGATAATTTCTCAGAAACAGTTGTTGACTAATACCAGTGTTCTATGTAAATATTAAAATTATTTTTTGTTTTATTTAATTTAAGCTAAAAATATTCAAATCACACCGCTGCTTCGAGAAGCCGCAATGACGCTGGTAGAAAAGAAAGACTGTGAGGCAGCAGGATGGCTAGGAATGTCTACATACCAAACTTGTGCCACTGGCAATCCTAGACAGAACTCCATTTGTACTGTAAGCTCAGATTTTATGTGCTTTAATTGTGTATAATAACTACCTACATTTATAAGGAATCCATTCCTTGTTTTTATTTTGTCTTTAAATATAGTTATGTCCTTTCATTTATATCAATCGGCAGTAAAACTGAATCAATCTGCTTTCCCGCAAATCATTGTCGTTCAGATTTGAAGAAAAACACTTACTAGTAAATACCTGAAATGAATTAGGAGGTGTTCTTATGCTGACTGGGTTTGACAAAATGGTTTGACAGTAACTGTATTTGACGAACTTTATTTTTCGATCGTATGATGTCCGAAATGATTTGATGAAGGGAGTACCGAAACGTTTACTTCACCACCGAGTTGATGGTTTGAAAATTTCGACAGATACCCACAAGACGAGACCCTAAATGACGACAGGAAAATGAGAATATTTTGGTATCTGTTTATACAACGTGACAGTGGTGTACTCATTTTGTATATTCCTACGCCCATAGGTATAAATATACGAAGGGAGTACCGATACGTTTACTAAGCTACTTCCGAGTTGGTGGTTTGAAAATTCGACAAAAACCTGAAAGACGAGACCTTAAAGGTAGACTGGAAAACGAAAATATTTTTGTACATGTTCATACAGCATGACAATGGTGTACTTACTTCGTATATTCCTACTTCCATACCTAGGAATATACCAAGGGAGTGCCGATACGTTTAATAGGCTAACTTCTGAGTTGGTGGTTCGCAGACTTCGACTGATACCCGGAAGATGAGACCTTTAAGGCAGACCGGAAAATGATAATATTTTTTTTTTATATTCATACAGGGTGACAGTGGCGGACCATTGACTTGTCTAAGCGGCGATGGAACTCCGATACTGATGGGCGTTTCTTCGTTTACTTACAGGCGTTGTAGTACTAGCAGACCTAATATTTTCGGCAAGCTATCCAAGTACCGGAATTGGCTACGGAGATTGACACAAATTAATGATCTTTAGCCATTGTGCATAACTCTATTTATTTAGGTCCAAGTTGCCTGTAAAGTTTTGGATGTTAAATAAAATACGTTGTTAACAAATTAAAGTTATTGTTGTTTCATTCAGTGTATGACACAAACTTGACACAAAATAGGTACTGTGTGCGAACGTCCGTGTTTAATCATCGACATCATTCCCGGCTCCTGATTTTTGATAACGATAAGCTCGAGTGATATCCTCTGGTTGGAGCTCGACTATCCAAGCTCAATAGGCGAGGGTCCAGGAACAACCGAAACCACAGAATCACTGAAAATGGAGAAGCTCGTAGAGACAACCTCAACTAATGTTGACAAGGAAGTTTGTTCAGTCACTTTGCTAGATCGAATAAGATAAATCTTGATTATAAATGCCAGATTTCATTTAAATCATTTATTCCAAATAATGAGAATTTGATGTGTAATTTTTTAATGTTTTTTTAATTTTTCGAAAATATTTTTATATGGCTTTTCAGAGAACACGTAACCCTATTGCTACCGAATCTTGGACAGTAGAACGCAGTAGCTGATCTACATTTTGAACAAAACTTTTAATAGAATCATTTTAACTGAATATTTGCTCGCCATAGACTAAAAGTTAACAAACATCGTTTTTGTGGTAGCCATTTAAAACTTAAACCTCAAAACGTAACAAAATGGCGAGGATCCCGGGGCTGCCTAGGCTCCGGAAGCGCTGAGGATGAGGAATTTTGGAGCGACAATCTGGGCTGATTTTGGAAATAGATTCTGAGCGAGGAAGTTAATAAGATAGATATTTTATTATCCATTGTTTTTTTCCAAAACAATTGTTTGTCAAAAGTAGCTTTGGCAAGCTGTTTTATCACTTCAACCTTTATTCTACACATGTGAATTTTTTTTCCACATATGTGAAATTCTTTTTCACAAACAAAACGCTATTGGGCAATTGTATATTTTTTGAAACACAAACTGGAAGAAACCTCGGGATCTTTGTACAGAAAGATACCTTGGAGTAATTGTTTATTTCCACTACAATTGACATCGCAATAGAAAATTACGAGTATTTTCTATACGCAAACCAGAAGACGTCTTTGAAGAAATCGGTAAATTCCTCTACATAAACTATATTTGTTTCCAATACACAAATACGCAGGATAAATTGTGCATTTCCAATGTATAAAGTCAGGGGACACCTGTGAAAAATTGTGTATAAGTTTAAGACGCCAACACATAGAAACCATTACGAAATTACTCAAGAGACCCTCGACTGTCAAAGTTCAGCGAACTGTGATGAAACCTTATATAAATTATGCTGTTTTTAAAAATTTGTACATACAATTATTCATTAATTTTGTCATGTAGGGAAGGAGGATGAAAGCCGAAGAAGACAAGTACCGGAAGTGTTATACTGGTCAGGACACGTATTACGACCGTTTAGGTATATAAGGGGATATTAGATTAGCATAAAGTTCAATCACAGATTAACAACAATATGACAAAATGCGATAAAGGAAGGATATCCCATGTTAACGAGCAATGCGTATAAACTACGTCCAGAAATTTAATTACTTCCACTACTATTCTACATATATGTGAAATTATTTTTCCTTTTGTTTTGCGTATATAAATTTTGTTTTTACTGATGTGTATCTCGTTTTTACGTATGTTAAAAAAAGATTTTCACTTTTATAAAAAACAAATTCATGATATAAATAAAATTTTATTTACAGATGTAAAATTATTTTCAACATATGTAACATTATTTTCAGCATATTTGATATTCTCTTTCACATATTTAAAATAAACTACAAAAATCTTACCCTTTTTACATATTTTAAACGCACTTTTATTTATGTACAAAATAGTTTCACAAATCAAAAAGACTGAGAATGGATTCTCCCCACTGACAGCCTCCACTGACTCCGAACAATGCCAACGACACTCCTTATTTCAGCCATGGGTGCGTGTGCCTTATGATCAGATTGAAATTTTGGTGCAAATGTAATTCCGTCAAATAGAGGCTGTGAGGGAGAAGTCTATACTTATTGGTGGCTTGGATGTTTTCATTTCACGAACATGCAAATGAGTTCCACTGGCGCTTTTGTTTCTTATAAGTGAATAAATGTTCATTTTACATATGTTGAATTCTTTTTCACATATTTTTTTATACATATGTTGATTTAAACAAATTAGAATACATAAATTACAATCTTTCCACCATATGTAAAATAAACAATTTACTTCACTTATGTGAAATTCGTTTTCATGAATGAGAAAATCTGTTTCGCTTATATGACAATCTTTGACAAATAAAGTCATTTATTTTACATTTGTGAAAAGAAATTTCACATATGTCAGTTGAATTTCACATATGTAGAAAATATTTTTACATATGTAATAAGGAATTAAATATATGTAGATTAAAAATAGAAGTGATAAAACGACTTGCGATAAAGGTAAGCTACCTCCTGCTAAACGCGAGGAGAAATAAGCTCATACAATGTATACATCTGATTGAGGTGGCTGCTTTAACAATAAAGTAAACTTTATTATGATCAAGTAAATAAAACGAGGTTCTTTTTAACATGCGCATGCCCGTGGCTATAATTTGCTAGAAAATGTGTTCTTGTCTCATGTTTCTTATTTTCATGAAAAGGAATTAACAAAAATATAATAATGGCATTGTTATAAATGACAAAGCCTCTTAATAGTTGTTTTTCAACTCGTATTTCCAGGTTGTTTCAATTAAATCTCCTAGGGGACCTTTTTTATTCAAATACTTACATCATTGACAACGTATTAGTGCTGTGAAAAATGTTTAATTATGTAACTAAATCTATTAACAACAATCTATGCTGTTATCACCGAAATATGAGGTTTCGTGTTCTAATTTTGTTGAGAAAAATCTTAATATTTATCTTTCCTAACTTAAAGTGGAGGTCTGGGTTGGAATAACATATGTAACTCAAAAAGCTGTCTTTTAACATACTGAAATAACGTGACGTAGCGTTACTTACACTCTTGCTGCAGCCTACTGGGCCCAGTTGCTCCAACCCAAGATTAATCACTCATTACAGATTAAATCAGTAATCTAGGTTTAGAGCAAGTACTTCACTATGGTGTGACGTCATCTAGTCTAGGATTATAGTAAATAGTGCTGTGAACAGCTGACCCATGTCCAAGAAGCTGTTGAACGACATTGGCGATTGACTAGGTCTTGTGACGTGTAGAGAATAGATTGCCGAGACCCGAGAAAGAGATATGATTGGTCAATGTAGGTAGTGCTCTTCTGTTCACTGTTTAAAGTCCAAACAAGGTCAGAAGGACTTTTACTGTTACTTTAACATTAAGGTAATGTTCAAGATTTCTTTGTAGTTTATATATATATGATTAATTTTTTAAAAAGATATAACCAGTTTATATATGCCTAAACTTAAAGTCAAATTGAAGTCATGGGAATAAACAAATTATTAAGATTTAATATTTCAATTCAAATAGCATTTTTGTATGTAGAAATTTATAACAAAATTTGGATTTATAATTTGTATAGTATTGTTGTCAAGTTTTAAATCTAAATCTTCGAAAAGGTCGGTTTAAAAGGAGAAATAAAAGCACTTCAGGGTTTATGTTATTTGTAAACAATATTCGAAGTTAAATAAAATTTCTTGTATCTTGTATCTTATTAACAGTTTGTGTTATTGTAATATGTATTGTAATCCCAGGTATCACTATACCACCTAACATCACATCCGAGTAAATTGACCCAAAGTGGTAGGGTGAGCCATTTTCAAAATAGATGGCAGGTGATGTTTCACAAATCAGCTCAACGGGTGAAGGAAATCACCCTTTACTTCACTGGCAACAAACGGAGACAAAGCCGGACAATGCAAAACGCAAACAAAGACCTCACAAAACATATCATACATGAGAGGACCAGGAAAACAGGTGGATAATTGCACCTGTGAAAAGAACTAGATTTTTTAACTAGCCTTAATTTTAAAACTTATCTTTTCATCTGGGAAATAAAGTTTGACCAATTTAAGCCAATACTGTTCATGAGGGTATCAATGTAGCGTGATTATTAAAGTAAAGGAATTTCATGGCCAAATAGTATAGTTGCTTTATAATGGTGAAGCCTAAATTTTAAATACATATTTTTCAATCTGAGAAATAAAGCCAAGTTTGACGAACCAAGGTTTCAATGTAGTGGGATTTTATAAATGGTAGAGTAATTTAATTAATGACCAATTGGTATAGTTGCTTTATTACGTTGAAGCCTAAATTTTAAATAACTATATTTTATTCTGAGGAATAAAGCCATGTTTGATCCATTAAAACCAGCTCTCACTATAAGGATCTCACTGTAGTGGGATTTTATAAAAGTCAAGCAATTTCAGGACCGAACAGAATAGTTAGTCTCACTTATCACGTCTTTACCTATTAAACTGTTGAACTTCTTTGTCGCAATTAATTTTAATAAAAGTTTTTTGTTATGTATAACCATAACAAAAGTTCGTATTAAGTTATATAATTTATTTATTTATGTATTTATTTTTTCATTTATTTATTTATTTACATTTTGTTATTAACTCGCCCTGTTAATGTTGGAATTGTTTGGTTCCTTTATAATCATTGTACGGGATTATTTAGCTGACTCGTTAATTTTCTGTAACAAAAGAGTGTCATAAGTAGATTAATGACTTAATTAATTAACTAATTAGTTCACCGCCCACAACAATCACTTTAACTAGTAATATTTGTAAACTTCCCATGAAAATTAATAATTAAAAAGTGTTAAGAGAATAGGGAAACTAGTCAAATAAAAAAAACAGGGTTGTTATTTATTTGACTAACAGTAACCCCTCCTTTTTTCCATTGTAGTTTTTGTGTTAAGCGATGATATATGGTTATTTTAGGGTGGACAGATCGTGCGCTAGAAGGCACTATCTAACGTATCTACATAGCAGTGCCACGTCTCGAAATGTATAAATTACCTAAGTGTATTCCCATGATTTAATCGCTGGGGCACGGGAGCTTCGATCGATGAATCATCCGATGATTGTCATTGTCATTTAGTCTTAATCTCGAGTTGCCATGGTTGACCTAAGTACCAAGGGAGAAGGCAATTTTGTTATTTATATAATATACAGATATATGAAAAATATATATATCAGAACCAGGCTTTTGCATTTACTCAAGCAAAAAAAAAAAAAAAAAGATTGGGAGTAATATTTAGATCAAAAAGATGCTAATTTAGCGTCCCTGTGTTTGTGTTTTATGAAGAGAGAAAATTGCCGTCTTCATCTGCCGTGAGCCTCTATAGCTAAGTTTGTAGAGTGTTGGGCCTGTAAACCAAAGGTCCCGGCTTCGAATGCCGGTGGAGACAAGCAAATTTTTCTCTCTTCATTTATTCAATATATATAAACTGATATATACTTGAATTTAGTATAAGATGCCAGCTTTACATGCTTTGTCATCCTGTGAGTTGTTAGGCTAATCAAACAATAACTTGTGGATATACCTTTCTTAAAAGGGATTTGCTTTTATACATTAACTCATGCTATCGATATAATACTAAAGCCCCCAAATTTATCATAAATAGTTTATTATGGCAACCTATGGAAATAGATAAATGCAACATTTTGAAATGAGTTCAGCGTATCTTTCAGTACAATGATAAAGAGGTGGTAGAAACACATAGGTAAAGTGTAAGCATATTGGTACAGTTCCGTCTCATTGATAAAAGGGGCCTCTGACTAAGGGCAGTTTGTTTGAAGAGTATCTATGCTGTCGTTAATTAGCACTGGATGAAAACTTTACTTCCAACATTATCAAAATGCTTTACATCTTGGTTGTGCTAGTGTCAATTATTGTTGGAATACACCGACGTCATATAAGCGAAATACCCTCAAAAACGGCATAAAACTCCAATCTATCAATCAATCAATACTTATGGATGCCCCCACCAACACATAAAGGGAAACAGCCGAGCTTTACCAAGACTTGAATCTAGTTGGTGTATCCCTGCAAGTCTCACTGGTGACTAGGGTCAAATTGAGAAACATGGACCTCATATTGTCAGCTACTGGCAAACTTGTTTTGTCCGGGGGCCCGGTCCATAAAGCATTCTTAGCCTAAGCTTGCAGGTATATCAGATTGAGTAACAGCTCGCTCTGCTATATCTCCGTGATTAATCTAAAATGTCGACCATGGCGATCAGTACTGAAGGTATTGAGTAGTCATGGTAATTAAGATTAACTTAGGCGAAGAACGCCTTGTCTAACTATTCCCAGGGCTCACCACGTCCTCGTTAAATTGCGAAATATGTACATTTGGTCATTTGACCAGCATAAGACCTAGCTTTATTACCCCGACAGAACTTGAGTGTTCCCAGTTAAATTGATAAACATGTATCACAGACCTACAAATGTTTCTGTATTGGGGTATAATTTCGTACTCAATGTCATTTCCCTTGTATCCGAGCGGATTTTCCATTTCACAATTTTCCTTGCTTAAATACGGCGAAGAACCGGAAGGAAACCTCATAATGACCACCCAGACTGGCGGGTGGTCACAGACAATTTGAAAGACGTGTACTCCGCGTGGAAGCACTCTGGAACCACAACGATGTCTAAAAAGCATTTTTGTTTTTTTGATGAGAGAGGTCAGTTAGAATATATAACTATCTTTTTTTACTCCTTACTCATCAATTAGTGCTGTCACATGCCGAGGATATATATATGCGTATAAAACTTCCTGAATAGAGCAGGGTATATACAGCCAATGAGGTCAATTCATGACAAACGAAGTCATTTGATTGGTTGGTTTATAGGCCCATCCTTGTACGCCTCGAGAAAGTTACCATCGTGACTTACATTATACTGCCTTGTCATTGTAAAAAAATATATAAGAAAGAATGACAAACAGGATTTTATATTACACAATTAGGAGATATACCAGTACATAATTGTAAAACGTTATATAAAACTGCATATATATCGCTGAGATATTTTAGCAAATCAGTTGCATGAAGCCGGAGAACAAAGAACAAAATGAAATAAAAAAAAACCAAATATTAATTATATACAGCCAAAACATCACATTTTAAGAATCAGAAAGGTTTCAATGTAGAATCTGGGTTTATCAAACTGTTAATCGTAGATTTTCCACTGTCTTTTTTTAATGCTCATATTTGATTAAGACCGGAAGCAGTTTTACCTCCATGCCTTACGTACAGCACTTGTTATAAACCAGGACCATTTTAGATGCAGTGATATTCGGTAAAACGGCGTGACTTGTTAAGGAGTCCGCCAGACAGTTACAGCTATGCTTTGATGGCATGCAGCTGTGCAATTTCTTTTTCAAAGATACTAACAAATGTCATAATTCTTAAATAAAAATTTGTTTTAATTAAAGGTTGACCCACATAACACATTTTAAAATATTTGAGCGGCTGAGTTTTTCGTTACTCTGGATAAAATCACCCGTCTCGTGACTGCCTGGTGTGACAGTAATGGCACGGGTTTGTCCCAAAGTTCTCAGTCTGCGTTGAAGAGATAACTGGTTCTTGATGGTTACAAAATGACTACACGTTTTGATGTTTTTAATATTCGAGAATTAACTCTGTTAACAGTCATTATCGAGATTGCAACCATTTGCTTAAAATACAGATGAAATTTAAGCGAAAAAGAAATTTTCAGGGACGGGCCCGCTAATGACTTTCGGGCCTTTGATTCTCTTGGTTGCCCTGGACAATACAATCACAAGATAACCCATCCCAATTGGGAAAACTGTACCTTGGAACTAATTAACATTAGACTCCTGTCACATTTATTCTCAGCAAATTCGCTTTCTTTGGCGCCTTTTTTTTTTAAGCTTTGTTTAGAACTATTTCACTAAGGAAAATAAAAAAAAAAAAAGATAAAGCGCAAAAGGATATATTCAAATATAGTTGTACATGTACTGGTTCTCGAGAAATAGACCGTGAATAAGGGGGGTGGGGTTCTGTTTGACAACCACACACCTATCACATAAAGGTCACTGCAAATACGTGAGGGATTTATAATATGCGGTCTAACCTCTGAATAACACTGTACGATTCAGATCCAGAAAGACGTATTTATTTTAATAAGTGTGACGATAAGCCAATTAATTAATTGATTGAGCTGACTATACAGGTTGCAAAGCAGTGTAGGGCCAAGTGTTTTAAGAGAATGTTGGATATTTTTTACTTTTATGATCGCCGTGCAATTATCAGTTTTATGGAGTTATGAGTTGGTGGCACTGAATTAATTTTAAGCTATTCATACCACAGGCCGTGGGTTCGAACCTAGCAATAGCATATATATATATATATTTCTAAAAGCAATCACACGGACACAGGGATGTAGATCAATTAAAATCGAAGAATCATATTATGTTCTAGATAACTCCCAATATATATATATATCTATATATAGATATTTTTTTTTAATATCGATTAATATATTGTGAATGAAAGAAAACTTTGAAAAGACAGCAGTGTCTATCGATGTATAATTTAACAAAAAAATGAATAAGAAATACATAAAAATAACAAAACAATATCAAAACAAACCAGGCTTGAAAAACTCGTTAAACTATATTCTAACAATAGCAGGTAATCTATGTGTTATATACATTTTTTTCCCGACTGAGAGGATGAATGAAAAGAAAAAAAATGCTTATGTCGTATGCTTTTGTTGTTAGATCTGCCCGGGGATAACACAAGAAAAAGGTTTAAATGTCTATTGTTTTGTGAACGTTGTCACTTAGCGTTTAACCACGGCAGCTTCAAACTCCCTTCAGATGCCGTTAAAGATGCCGCCAATACATTATATAGTGTCGTTAACTATTTTGATGCAGTGTACCTTACGTAAGTTTATTTTCTTTTTTTCTGCTTTGTGTGAATTGTTGCCAATATTAATATCATTGAGGATGTACAAATTACCGTACATTTTCTGTAGATATGAACGAATATATATGGGGACCAATGCTTGAAGCGCAACACAATTTAGATCTTAATTCAGTGATCTTTTAAAAGGATTGTAATAACTTAACCAAAACGTAGACAAAGCCTTCATGATCTACATCACGTTTATTTCAACGGAAACAAATTTGGTCTATTTTATTGAACCCTTTGTCTGACCCAAAACAGCAGCTCATCAAGGTGATACAAACTCCACTATGTCAGAGTATACTGATGCTGGATTTGAAGTATACTACCTTATAATAAATATCTCTATTGGAATATCAACAAAGTTCCGACAATATTTCTGTACATTCCTGGGAAATAAGGAGATCAGGTTATGCATATTATCTGAACACGCTCAGCAATTAACATGCTGAGCAAATCACGGATGTTTTGTTATCATTCTGAAGAAGAGAGATAACTCAGGTAGATTAACTCAAATTGGTTTCAACAGTCGATGGTGCCGTAGGATATACATTTAACTGAACACAGGACACTTCTTTATAGTTGCATAAATTGTAGATGGTAAAAGGTATTGAGTTATATCTAAACTTCATTTAAAATAAAACATTTCGGAGGCACTGCGAGAATTATTTCAGAAAGTGGCTCTGATACATATAGCACTGTCATGTTATTATGTGTATTTTGAGTTACTAAGACAGAAAATTGTCAGAAAAGAGAGCTGCGTGGTCCCGACAATGACCCGACAAAGGGCGCAGGTTCGGACTCCCGTTGGAGTTGGCCTAATCCACATTCGACTGTTATAGTTTTACAATTCTGCATATATTTGGAATTGGGTGATCACAGAAATATTAAATAATTTATGGTCTTGTTTTATATAACACGCGTTTTTTAAAACGTGATTTCAAAACGGGTATAACAAATAATGAAGAACAATTAAACCCATACATATGTGTGTTCCTTCATTTAAAAATCTGCTCTGAACTTAAACATATTCACTGGTGACGCAGTACTTTCAAAGTTCTATTGTTCTGTATATATTTTATTTCACGGTCTATGGATCCGGGAGATTATTATACCTTTAAAGAATCTTAAGTGGTTTTCCTTCAAATAAATAATGACACATATACACAATTAAGTGGAAAGACAAAGCCCTGTCTAATATCGAAACGGGCCTAAGGGAACTATCCTTTTAACGTATAAGTTTGACGGTAAACGTCTGTCAGTTTAGGCTACCAATATGGATAGTAAAATTTATTGGGCACAGAATTCACTTTTACATACACAAAATCAGTTTTTCAGAATGGATAAAGTTCACATTGTCAACAAATGTGAAGCACGGTTGCCAGGGTTCTGTGGTTTCTAAAGCTCAAGTTGCCTAATAAGTCATGTATCCGGTGGCCTTTTTGCTCACTTTATTGGTCACTCAATTATCAGTTGCCTTAATGGTCAGGACTCCCGGTGAAAGATTTGCTCAGGGTCTCAAGTTCTGGTTACCTTATAGCTCAGCTTTGTGGACAAATTTGCTCAGTTTATATGTTTCTCAAGTAACGGTTAGCTCATATTGCAGCCTCCCGGTGGTGTTTTTGTTCAGTTTCTCGGTTTTTCAAGCTCCGGTTTCCTCAATAGTTCAGTTCTCCCCTTGTCGTTTTCCCAGTTTTTCGTTTTTTTCCACTTCCCAGTGGCCCGTTTGCTCACTTTCTTAGTTTCTCAAGTTTCGGTTACCTCATAGCTCAGGTTCCCGGTGGCCTTTTTTGATCGGTTTCGCGGTTTCCCAAGATCCGGTTACCTCATAGTTCAGGCTCCTGGTGGGCCTTTTGTCCAGTTTATCAAGTTAGGGTTATCCCATAGCTCAGGTTTCCGGTGGCCATTTAGCTCAGCTTCTCAAGTTGCGGTTGCCCTATAGCTCAGGTTCCCGGTGACCGACAAGGTATATGGGGACCTGGAGGCCCCGATTGGTCAGGCTGCCACTACCGGAATGCCTGTAATTTCAAGTGACACCTATAAAGGTCAGACGAGCAGTAGGTCTACCCAGCGTTCGTTTTGGTTGTGTCCATGCTGATTGTTTTAAACATAAAATAATATTTTGTCATTATAAGAGAGATGACTTTCGCAAACAAATAAACCGTCATCTGAATAACATGATCCTAAATTGAGACTATAGGGATTGGATGTATTACAAGGAATTGTTAGACAATATCCTGAGAGTAAATTAGCTTTTGACTTGTTTTTTTACCATTGTAGTGAAAATCCCTTGTATGCAGATATTTCACTGGTATCTAAATTATAAATCATGTTACTTTTTTAACAACAGACTGTGTCCATGGAACAGATACATCTGCCTTCATTGTGAACGGAAACGAGGCTGTTGATGGTTCATATCCATGGCAACTGTCGTTCCAGCTTCGTGGACCCAGCAAAAGATGGTATCACACTTGTGGAGCTATACTGATCAGCGATAGCTTCGCCCTGACCGCCAGCCACTGTATTTATGATAGATCGTAAGTTGTTTTAAATATTTTTCCGAACCTAACACCGCAGTGAGATAAGGGATAATATGATCAAGCACATTTCTTTATCAAATTACATCAAAGTATTTAAACTTTATATCTATCAGCTCACAAATTGAGATAGATGATGACTCGAAGAGCCACAGCTCCAAATTGAAAAATGGCAAGCTAAAAGGTTTTACCGACTCATAGACTCTCGCGAATCCCACAGTGCCCGACTACGACGTAATTAAGGCCATGGTAGTCTCGTCCCCTTCCGTTTACCTCGTTTAAACTCTGTCGCTATGTTTTCAAAACAGATCTTTCAGAGCCGTATGTATGTCGGAACATCCTTCAACGCTTCCTGTACGGGTAGAGTTATCTCGGAGGTGAATGAAAGCAATAATATTACACGAAAACGTGTAATGTTAACCGCCGGAAATCAACCAAAGTACTCTGCGTCTTTATGTTTAAAAAACCCACATTAAAAAAGCCCGTTTCTCTGGTAAAATCCCTTCCAAACAAAACACTGTTCCTTTTTTATTTATGAGTTGTTGCAAATAATTCAAATTTCGTCCACTGTAAGTATTTTAATAATAATGTAGCTCCAATGACGTCATCATATCAACAGACGAATAGCCCTCAGAGGTAAACAATAAACACGTGGGGTAACTCAGCTATATGATGAAAGTAAATCAAAGCGAGTAACCTCTCCTGAAATGAAGCATTCCACCAGGGATTATTTGTGGTACGGAAATGGCCGAGGTTGTTCCGACATAAGCCGTATGTTGTGTCGTTGGAAGAATCGGCATCTTTTTTTTATTTCTTTTTTTGACAGAATTAGAAAGAAAATAAGGGGAAACTGAAAGTGGTATGAATCATGTGATATACTATAGATCCCATGACGTGATTTACAGGCAATTATTGCGTTTAATCCAAATGCGATTACAAATACCGCGGTTATCAAAATCGCATGGTTGTCAAATTGGACCAAACAGTAACAAATGGCACTAAATATTGAAACTAGGCTAGTATTTCTGATTCGCAAGAGCACAGGGAAATGACTTCTCTGGTTGTTCACCAATGACGTCGATGAATACGATGACGTCACACTATTCACGTCAAAGAAATGTGGAACGTTTTGATCTCAAATCTTACAAGTTATCTCGTTACGTTATCATAAATTTACACCTGGTTTGAGTTTAAGTCTGGCTTGAAAAAAACTGTCCTATTTATTTATGTTTACACATTGGCTTCGCGTTTATCGACGTTTTATATAAACTATTTTCCCTTTTTCTTAGAAAAAAGAACGAAAACGGAACATACGACGCTTATAAGTAAGTATATTACCATGTATCACTTAAATTTCTTGGAGATGTTAATTTTTTTAATTATGAAAATCACCCACAGGTTAAAATAACGCCGTTTTAGAATATCGCTAGAAGAAATTTATACATATATATTTAATATAAAACGAAAAAATAGTTTTGAAAATACGCAGATAACTTAGTTCTGAGATTGTATTATGTTTTTTGGAGGTTACAAAAATTGTTCCGACATCAATATTTTTCTCTAAAAAAGTTTTTTATAAGAAATGTGTAAAACACTTGTATTATTCCATATGTCTTAATTGTCAATGATATGCGTTAAGAACGTCATTCATTAATTATGCAATTTTTTTTTCATATCAATTACTAGAGTAGGTAACATGCGTGTAGTGGCGGGGGCTCACAGAATATTTCCAACGGATACTGATGCAGAAATCCATGGCCTAAAGGGTGCAATAACGGTAATTAACGGATTTTAATTTTTATCTTCGTTTATTTTATTTATCTATTCGGGTTAGACCAAACTTGGATCATATAAAGTTATGGTCGCTCCACAGATGAGCTTCATGGCAGAACAGAAGCCGATATGTTTTTTTAGTTAATGGTCTCGGTAAGCACACATCCATATGAGTGATTTCGTCTGAGATCTCTATCATCCTCCGTATAGTGTAAGGTGTTGTGCATTTCCATATGAGTGATTTCGCCTGATGTCACTATCATCATCGGTATGTTACATCTCCATATGAGTGATTCCGTTTGAGGTCACTACCATCCTCAGTATGGTGGACATCCATATCGGTGATTTCGTTGAGGTCACTACTATTATTGGCCACTATCAACCTGGGTTTAGTGCACATCCAACTGAAAGATTTGGTTGATGTCGCCACCATCTTCGGTATGGTCCACATCCCTATGAGTGATTTCGTTGAGGTCACTGCTATCAACGGTATAGTGCAATATGATAGATTTCCTAATATCTTCGGTATGGTACACATCCAAATGAGTGATTTGGTTGATATCACTTACACTATCATCTTCGATAAGGTGCACATCCAAATGAGTGATTTTATGTTTGGTGTGGCTACCATGTACGATATCGTCCACATCCGTGTGTTTATTGTGAATCTTGTGATCATTGGCCCTTATAGCGATGTCGGGGATAGTTTCTTAGCAATAATTATTTTCTGGAATTCAATCTCTTGCGCGTGAAAAACTTTGAAGGAGTAAAACTAAAGAAAAAAAACGCCACCTTTATTGTATAAATATCGTGGCAAACCGCTGTTTCATGGGGTTATCTTACAAATCGCTGGTGGGGTTAAAATAAGAAGACAGACCAGAGATTATGACTCCGATTTGTTTCTCAACGTGCAGCCCAATGTCTAAACACATTTTCTTTGTTTTACAGCCGTATGGTTTGCAGATCTTTTTTGACATAGCTTTATTAAAACTCCGAACGGCTGCCAACATTAGTCGATCCGATATCTCCCCTATCACCATTGCTAACCACGATGATGACGTCACAGGGAGGCAATGCTGGATATCTGGATGGGGTACCGTCTCAAGTAAGAACAAATCTCATCACAAATCAGACTATGAAAAATTCCTTAAAAAAGAAAAAAAATAAGCTATACAATAAAATGAATTCAACTAAAACACAGCTGGAAAGCCTGCGGACTTGGGGAAATAACTGCATCTAGCCAATGAACCGAAAAACGGCTAGCCGTTAAAATAAAACGAGCATATTGCTCGACATTTTATCGTACATTCGGACAGTCAAACTTTACTCACGATTTCCAATGGTTATTTTACTTTGTAGGCGTTAACCAGAGGTTTACACCCATTCTGCGAGAAGCCGCCATGACGTTGATGCACCATAAGGATTGTCGGGGCCCGGGCTGGGGTGTGGCACAAGTACAAACGTGTGCTACAGGCAATCCAAGGGAGAACACAGCCTGCTTTGTAAGTGTCAATTCAGAATTTTTACAAAATGTTATGTAGAGGTTAATTTGTTGAAATTATTTCAAAAGAAGGGCGTTTCTGGCTTTTGCTCCTCCCTGTAATTCTGGACCAACACATCGGCATCATTCGCCTTTATTATCTGACTCTTTAATTAACAAAAAAGTTAATTAAATCTTACTTTTAATAGATGAATGTGGAAGTAGAAGATACAAACAGGTTTGTTACTTAGGAAAAAGAAAATTTATCCAGATACTCTGTCATAGAAGATCCGTGCTTACAGCGTGCAAAACTGCATCCAGTTGATTCAAGCATTGGTTTACATTGGCTCGATTTTGTTGCCGATTTCTGCCTATGAAACAAAGCTATCCTCATCGTGTCTATCGGTCCTGACTTACATACATGGGAATAATAGTACTGAATCCTTAACAATATCCCTCACGATGATCCTCAATGATAAACTTGTCTTTACATTTAAATCTCCACATGACTCGTGAACATGAAAAAAAAAACAATGATACGTTATATTGGTGAATCCATATTAGTTTAAGGTAAAACTATTGTTGATGGTTCATGAATTTAATTAGTTTAAGTAAGGTATAGACCTTACATTTTTCTGTCTGGTTTTTAAACAATTCTGAAACGGACCGAAGCACAGTTGGCTGCATCACCCCAACAACACAGTGGCAGGAAATTGATAAAGACCTTGCGGGTTGTTATTTATCAATTCATCAAATTGTGTTTTGATCTATTTTGATCTATTATAAAAATAAAACGGCGTCTATAAGCTAGTTGGTGTGATTTACTGTAGCAGTACTTATGAGAAGTTACGGGATGTTAAAAGATTAAAATTTAAATTACATGTTTTAATTCTTCTTTGTTTTGCTTCATGGACAGGGTGACAGCGGTGGTCCCTTGACCTGTTACAGGGACGATGGGACCCCTATTCTCATGGGCATATCTTCATTTGTCTATAAACAGTGTAACATTGGTAGACCAAACGTGTTCGGAAAGGCTTCTATTTACCGGAAATGGCTACGACGATTGACGGCAATTAACGACCTTTAATTAATGTGTGGTGCCTAACTTTAATGTATAATCTTGATTTGATAAGAAAACGTACTTAACAATCACCAATTCTTATTGAAAATGCTTAATGTATATGAACAAGAGTAATAAATTAAAGTTAATTAATAAGTTTAAATTAATTATAATCTTATGTTAACATATTAGAAACTATTATTGAACCAATTAAAAGAAAAATACCCTTACACAACGGTATTTGATTATTTATTCTTACTTATTGAAGTTACTAGAACAGACATCGGTCAGCTGTTTTGAAAGCATCAGTATCCGTTATCTTAAGACGTGTTACCTATATAGCAAACTATTATATCAAATCCAATTAAGGTTTTAGAACGACAATGTCAAGAACAACTCAGCGGAACGGTCAACACATTTTTTATTTTTGTCATTATAAAATAAAACGACTCATAATATGACATTCTATTTAGAATCTTTGAAATCCTCTGCTTTCTAAATATATTTGATCTTACTATAATCATCCTTTGGAAATACCCGAAAAAGCCACGAAAAGGTAAGAGTCGCATTTTTTACTCCTGACTAGCAGTAGAGTCCTTAAAGGAGACTTTGGTATTGGCTAGGTTTCAAAGCTGGGTCTACTCTAGCTGCATTTAGTCGCCCGTAGCCCTTAAAACGGCGAGCGGATATAAGGGGTATACTTTTGCCAACCGTAAAGAGATATTTAAGAGTTTAATTTATTTTGATCAGCATCCAACAATTGTATGTTTAATGTATTAAATCTAACGGCAATAGACAGATTTCTGCAACGGTTTCTTTTAGACATTCCCGCCAGAGTTATGTCCCCTTATTGCCAAATAAAAAGATACTTGAAATAGTTAAAATACTTTGACCTAAAGTAGTTAATTTAATATTGCTAGCGGTCTTGTGTCAGTGACAATATTTTGTGATTTTTTGTGCTTCTTGTGGATCTGTCAACAAATCAGTAGCTGGAGCCTATATCCTGTCTTCGTCAATCAAGGATACAAGGTAAAACACGTCTTTATTGAATGAAGGTTCTGGATTCCGTGAGCCACTATTTAACCGTCATACACGGGTCTTTTTCTGTATTTTTGGGAACTGTCGTAAATTGCTATTTTTTAAAATATAATTTCCGTTTTTATTTTTAAACATTCCCAGAAGCACATTTCTGTCATCTTTTATAACTGTTGTTAATTAGCAACAAAGACCTAAAATTTTAGTTTGGGGTCGTTTAATTTTTCTCTCTTTTCTGCCACTATGCAAAACTTTTATCGTACAAACAATAACATTTATCAGTTTATCACAATAAGGCAGCAAGATGGAGCAGCCTCTCTGTAAATGGTTGGAAACTAAAAAGTATCCTCAACGATTAAACGCAACTCACCTTCAGTGTATCGAGATATGGGCGTATCATGATTGAATATCGATTGTTTAATAACTTTTTTTTTTTCAAAGAGCCAGAGATCAAAAGTTATGGTGTTTACCACCATTTTAGCTCAATATGAAATGTCAGATTTGTTATGAAGCCTAATGAAATACAACCACTTCTATGGTATTAACAGAAAAAGGGAAGTTAGTATGGAATTTGAGAGATGAAATACAATCTTATCTTTTGTCCTAACTGGCAGGTTATATTTCAAGTTAATTTGTACATTTGTTACCTGTTATGGTGTTCAAAACATATGCGCTTATGAACATTGTAAGTAACATAATGCAATGGTGCCATCTTGTTTCACAGAACTTGGTGAAATTCAATCGGATCCATTGTCTTAAAGACAGCAAGCTATCTTTAAAGTTCAGCGTAAATTTATTCTCTACTTATTGTGTTCACAACACATACCTGCACGAATATGGTAAAATTATGTAATAACGGCCATTTCTTTAAACATATGGTGTTCTTATGTAATACCATTTACATCTTCACAGGAGAAAGCCATATACCAAGTTTGAATTGATTGATTGGGTTTTAAGACTTTTAATGTTGTACTCAAGGGTATTTCACTTATAGGACGACCTGCCAGCCCAATGGGTGAAGGAAACCACCTCAGACAAATACAGGATGACCACAACAGGACACCACTAACAGATCGGCTTCCTGTTCCCCTTTAGCTCCCAGAGCACCAGGGCAACATGGAGCTCTCTCAAACCACCCGCTATACCAAGTTTGAAGTTAAGCCGTGAATTTGTTTTGAAAATAGTCTGTTCACAAACATTTGTGATGGACGAACAGAGGCCGAGTAGCATTTCTAGGTCCCCCTCACTCCACCCACTGTAGTAGATAGAATAAAAAAAGGCAGCACACATTAAAAATTAAAATATTTATTAACAGGTTTAACTTAAAACATGTAAAATAGCAAAGCTTGAACCTAAACAGCCAATGTACAGAAAGAATGATTTTTAATGCAGTAATGTTTGGCAAGCCATTTCATCACTTCTAGTGCTCTTTTGCATATGCTGAATTCATTTTTAATATGTTGAATTTCTTTTCCAGACTTTTCACATATGAAAAAAATTACTAATATTCGCCTATGTAGAAAAGAATTCCAGAAACCTGAAATTCTTTTTAACATTTTAATATCAATTTCACAGATATAGCAAAAATCTTATGTGAAAATATTGAATTCAACACATCTGAAAAAATCAATATGATGTACAAGGCTAGTTTTGAATTAACCTAAAAATTCTTTTTCAGATAAGTAAAACAAAAAGGTGATTATAATTCTTGTCAAATACGAAATAAACATATAACATTTTCTAAATCTTTCTGACCTTAAAAAGAATATAATTCAAGTATTGTAAGAAACCAATTTGGATAAAACGTTTTTGGATTAAAATAAAATATCAGGATCATTCTGTTGGGCGCAGTGTTTTTCAACATAATTGTACAAGACGGTTCTCCTCCTAGCGTTTAAAGATAGGGAAGGTATCCTTGAAGGCAGTTAGGCAAAGATCAGTTAAAACACCATTTTTATCATTTTAAGAGGCTTGATGAATAATAAACTCATCACAGAAGTCTCACTTGGAGCAAACAGAAGTCATTACTGCCCTGCAGGTTGACAACTTTTCATAAACTGTGAGTGGAAAATTGTTCCTTTAAATTTTACAGCATATATAATACACGTGAAATAAGTGTTTACTTTACATACGTAAAATTAATTTTTGTTTTAAAAGAAAATCTTTTCTACATAAATGAAAAGCCTTTCAACATATGTAAGAAAGAATTCAACATATATAGGAGTCCATACAGTGATCTGCCATGCTAATGGAGCAAGGCCTCTCCTCGACACAATAAGGCCAATAAAAGACTATCCAGTTTTTCATTATACAATATACAGCAGTTTGAACAATAGTTTGTTTTATATACACAGCTTACAGATTTAACCTCCCAACACAAGTCGAGTGCCTTAACATACATTGAAAAATGCTACCTCCAACCTTCCTGGTCAAGTTGATGGCCACAATAAATTAAGTCTTAGATGACAAGTATTTTCCTCCTCATAAAAATAAAAAGATACATGTAGTCGCAAATGTATCCATTTCAATTCTATTGTGACACTTTCCAAAAAACGGATCTGTTCTGTCCATATCAGTTTATTAATCCTTGTACTCCGCATATTGGGACAATATAACCAATATTATCAGTCAAACAGAGAATCACACTTCCCAAAAAGACAAATTGAGGCCTTAACTGGTTGCAATAGAAACTGCATTTAGCACAAAGCACCAATTAACGGCACCTAACACATGGCACAAATATCCATAAGGATGAATGCGCCAATATACCAGAGCAACCAACCAACAAATAATTTACCGGCTGATGAACATAAAATAAAAAAGAACATGAAGTGTATTGTATCCACAAGGCAATTTAAACACAAAGATTTGCTGATAGTGTTTATATATTTTGATGAGTTTTATGGTAGTCAATGATGATCTCCATTTCTATGGCGATGGGAATGATGTTTTTCTCTTCTACCATCCCGGTCTTTATGTTTTCGCCTTTCTTTAGATGTTGAGCGTGACCTGTGATGGCTACGTTTTTCAGAGTCTTTAGAACGTTTATCATGCGTTTTTTCTCTGTGGCGATCACGACTACCAGAACGAGATCTATGACCGTCACCCCTTTTCTTCTCACGCTTTTGCCTTGCCTTTTCTCTGGCTAATTCACGAGAAAAGTCACCCCCAGTTCGATCTGGGGATGGCCTTCTACGGGGTGGAGATCGCCTCGGTGATCTGCGGGAAGGTGATGATCTTCTGTTCGGAGTTGGAGAATGTCTATTAGATGGCGAACGTCGGTGTGGTGGAGATCGACGAATGGGTGAAGATCGACGAATAGGTGAAGATCGACGAATGGGTGAAGAACGTCTCGGTGGGGACCCTTTTTTATATGATAGGGGAGATGGTCGAACAGTGGGTGAAGCACGCCTGCTGCTTCTTCCACTTCTTCCGTCAGAATCTGGACTCCTATTAACAAGATAGAAACTCTAATAGACATATATAACATTTGAATTCTACAGTGAAATTTATTTTGCCTTATGAGAAAGACGAGATGAATAGGCTGAAAACCTGGGATATACATTGAAGAGTATAAAAAAGTACACAAGGTTTACAGTTACTCTGTCACTTCATACGACTGCATCCCAAGGATATATGTTTGCTTGATTGATTTTTAACGTCATACTCAAGGGTATTTCACTTATATGATGACAGATTATCCACTTCACACTGTACACAGCCTTATTACGGTGGAAAACTGAGAGGGAACCTCCTTAAAAACACCCCTGCAATTGCCGGGGCCACAGCATGGGACTCACTCAAATACCTGATGGTCGACAGGTGGTCTCCACAGCCAGCAGCAAGAATAAATTACATTAAAAGTGTCTTCGCTAGAATTGGAAATCTGCAGGTCAAAAGTCCATATTGGGAAAAATTAAGCCTGTTTAATTTATAATTTTCTTATCTTTCCTATGTTAAAATTCAGAATTTCTACTGGTCATTTAACCTTTTTATAATATCTACCCACCTCAAACAACAAGTGGACTGGTCTCTAGTTCAGACTATGCCTTCAAAACCACGGAGCCTTCATGATGCATAGAACAGAAATGGGACTGATTGATTGGTGTTTAGGCCTTGTTTAATTGTTTGTTTGTTTGATTGGGGTTTAATGTTGTACTCAAGGTTATTCCACTTAAAAAAGACGACGTGCCAGCCCAATGGCCCACTCGATACCACTGGCAATAAACAAAGACAGGACGCAACAAATACAGGACGGCAACAGGACGCAATACAGACACCACAAACCGATCGGCATACTGTTCCCCTTTAACTGTGAGAGCACCAGGGCAACATGAAGCTCCCTCCAACCACCCGCAGGCCTTGCTTAAGGGTGTTTCACTTAAACAACGGAGGTGAATTACAACAATAATAGACACTGTCACAACCAAGAAGTGAAGTGTTTTCATAATGTTGGAAAGTTAATCTTTCTCCAGTACTAAGACAGCATTGCTATTCTTCAAACAGACTGCCTTTAGCCAGAGGGCAACAGAAATAGGAGTGTACTTACTTTTTATCTCCTCTAAGACCTGACTGTCTTTCTGCCTCTCCAAATGACACAGGCTCCTCAGCATTGTGTTCAGATGGAGGAGCTGCTTCTTCTACTGATTCCACAGGTAGCAAAGTCCTCATCTTTAAATCAAGGCTTTTCTGCACAGGGACTGGAATTCTGGGAAACAAAGTACTGAACCACTCAAGCTTTGTCAACCACTGACGTAACATTTCTCCGATGGTGAGAACACCTCCACCACCAGCCTTCACATCAACCTCCTGTGATAACAAAACAGAGAAACAGAAATGCCAACCGGCATTAGAAGAGACTGTTATAACAGCAATGAGTTGTGTTGATCCGCTAACAAAGAGGGTTTTGCTCTAGCCCACCCATGGAGATGTTCATACTAAGAAAGCCATCTTGAAAGAATACAACAAAAAACTGACTGATACAAAAATAGATGGTGAACAGAAATGCTAAACATGTACCTACAGGAGTAACAGCACTATCAAATTATTAGGAAATAAAATTGACTTCATTGACAGGGAACAGATACAAAATATTTCCACTGCATACAATTCTTGAAATAAGGATGACAAAACAAGCTGATGGAAGAAAGGAAATTGTTCCTCTTTAGATTTAGTTTAGACAGCTTTTAAAGAATAAAAAAATCTTGTATTGTTCGCAAGGGAGGTAATTTGGTTACTGTACTAATGGGAACTTTTGGAAAACGTCACATATGTTTCATCCTTCGTGAATGTATATCAGAGGACTGAACTGCATTAGACCCCCCTTTTCCAAACATATCGAAGGGTTTCTGTGTTTGCCAATACCATATCAACTCAGTTATCGTAAAAGTTAAGAGGGCCAAACATTTAGACAATTAGGAGGAGGAAGATAGAAAATGGATTGATTTATACATTGGTGTTGCTAAAGGTTATTCAACTTACAGATTCATTGGTGTTTAAAGCCATGTTTACAGGTTCTCAGGTTTTACTTATATGACAGCGGTGTAATTCAATAGTATATAGCTACACTATTATAATCATAAGATGTTAAGTTTTTTTCTTCGGTCGGAAAAATAATGTTCCTAAGCTTTGTAAAAACAGAGGAAATACAGTCAGATAGTTCGTTAGGATTTAATGTCTTGTTCAAGGTTATTTCAGTTATACGACATCAGATTGTCCACTTCACACTGTCCCTTGCATAATCTGGGAATCTGGGAAGAAACACTGTTTTAACCACCTCCGCAATTCCCAGAGCAAGAATGAGCCACATCGTTTGATTCGCTTGTATTGATCATATACTCGATGATCAACAGGCAGATTCGATACCGTAAATGGTATGTTAATTTGTTTGAATGGGGTTTACCCTAATACTCAAAAATATTTCACTTATATGCGACGTGCCAGCCCAATGGGTGAAGGAAACCAACCTCAACATCACCATCAACAAAGACAAGACGGGACAAATATTTCCAGTGGACTTCGTGTTCCCGTTCAGCTCGGAAACCACCAGGGCAACACGAAGCTCCCTACAACCACTTGCTTCGTGTTCCCCTGTAGCTCGGAGCAACACGAAGCTCCCTACAACCGCTTGCTATCAAAGAAGCATTATAAAGCACAAACATGAACCATTGGCCCGAATACTGTGAGAACTTTATACACTAAGACAGAGAGCCAATAGGATCTGGAACAGCAGCTTTTGTTTACATGTGTTTCAAAATAATGTTTCTCATGTTATATTGTGCAGACGGCAGCAACACTTATCCAATTACTTGTACTAATTAGGTAATATGTTTTACTGTGTTGTAAAATGTATGGGCCTCTAGTGCAAAGTAAAAAGAGCATGACAATATCTCTGTTTGCTAGAGAGCTTGGGAAATGATATTTGGGAATTAAGGGGAGCTGTGCTTTATTGCTTAATTATCGTCAACATTTAACCAATACACAGCAATTTAACAGTAAAAATAAAATGGAAACTGATAAAAAAAAAAAAATAATTAAAAAAAAAGGAGATAATCCTGACTAATCGATTTAATCCATTCATCAAGATAGTCATATACATGTACAATATGCACATGTAAGTTTTACAGATAATTTGCATACCACACTTGCTTATGAAGACAATATTTTCTAATATATGATAACAAATCAGTTTAAACCCCAAGATCATCTGCAAATTCTTGCCTTATTGAAAATTCTACTTCCTGAGAGCGCTGGTTTATTTAATGTCACCATGGTAACTAAGTAAAGGGCATTATGGGTAAATAGTTCCGGCTCCACACTCAACATCAGTCGTGGACTAGAGCAACACCCTGTAGGCATAAAGTACAATATTATACACACTTTATAAATTTGTCAACTAGGCTTATCAAGAATTTGTAAATTTCCTATTTAACACTGTTAAATAATTTGATTGGAGTTAAACATCATACTTAAGGTTATTTCACTCACATAGTACTTTAGGTTATTCCACTCACATGGCAGCATGCCAGAAAATGGGCGAAAGAAACCACCCTCAACAGTGGCAACAAACACGAACAGGACAGGACATAATAGAAAGATATCAGATACATTCCAATAGGCAACAGCTCTGTCTGTATTTGACCCATTTAATTGGACAGTACTTAACATCTTTGTATTGCAACAGAGTATAATATAAATGCCATCAAAACATATCATAAGTGGCAGTTGGATTTTAAACTTTTGATGAATTTTATTTCTTCAATTTTTTTATCGATTGTGGTTTATTGTTGTATTCAAGGGTATTTCACTTATATAACAACAGATTGTCCACTTCACACTGTTTCTTTCCTAATTATGGTTGAAAACCAAGAGGAAACCTCGTAAAAACTACATCTGTTATTGCCAGAGCCACAGTGTGTGACTCACTTAGTTTTTTGTGCAGTCAGATCATTTAACACAACTTTCCTTAGCCAGAGGGCTAACAAATAAGAAAATAGCTACACTTGAACTCAAATTATTATACGGATAATAAAATAATCAAAATACTAATGTAATAAAATTATTGCTATACTCACCAATACAAAGGCTGAAGTTGGCTTCAACTCAGATACTGGTCAGCAGGTGTCAAATGATAGGTCATGTTTATTTTAGAACTTGAATTTATAAATTATTTGATTTGTTTGTTTGTTTGATTGGGGTTTAACGTCGTACTTAAGGGTATTTCACTTATATGACGACGGATTGTCCACTTCACACTGTACCTAGCCTTGATACGGTGGAAAACCGGGAGAAAACCTCGTAAAAACCACCCCTGCAATTGCCTGAGCCGCAACATATGACTCGCTCGTATACCTGAGGGTCGACAGGCAGACTCGAACCCGTGAACAGTAACTCAAAGCAGGCTCAGTTTAGGAAGCGCGCACGCTACGACTAAGCCACAGCCACTATTTCTTCAGACTAAGACAAATTCGCTAAACTTATTGGTAAATCAGATTAGCCAAATTTTTATTTTTATGTGTGTGTCTAAGACAATAAGCCTTAGTGTTTGTTTGGTTGGGTTTAATTGTCTACTTAAGGTTATTTCATTCATAATATTCATAATAATATTCATAAAACTTGATTTAGTGAGGATAACAGTTTACATAATAAACACTCAGCACAAAGGCTGATCTACCTTGAGGTCCTCAAAACAGCTAAAAAAATAATTATATATACACTGTACATTTATGACAATATTGACATAAAATGGTATCCGTTTATCTTGTATAAACTGAGGTATAGGGAAATAAATAAATAAATAAAATTTAGATTTTATGAAGTACTGAAATGATTCAAAACTAAAACAGAAAAAAAAAATTCAAAATCAGTCTGACTAGTGTGTTTAAATCTTTTATATAACTGGCTTTGGAGATGATAACCATAGTGCCTTTTTAAATTTAGGGTCAAAGAAATTCCATAGCATTGCTCCAAAGTATATGCTAAAATTTTTTTTAATAGTTCAGTGTGAGGAAAGGGAATTTTCAAATGTTTCAGCGTAGTGGATCGAAGAGTTCTGTTATTTTCAGAATAAGAAAATAAATCTTTCATATAATCATAAGGGATGGCGTATGGACTGGGTAACAGGAATCTTTCTCGCCCCCCCCCCCCCCCCCATGCAAAACGTGTGCAAGACACATGCACTTATTAGTCAGCTAGCAAAAAACACTTTATTCAGCTAACCAGGCTGTGTGAGAAGTTTATGGTGTTCATTAGCAAACAACACGATTGACACCTCCATGGGTAATAAAGTCAAACAGTGAACATGTAGGTGTTTTTAACATTGACGGTTATAAAAGCATTTCTCAGCTTCATTAACTTGCATGTACAAGCCTGCTTTGTCTGACAGATCAAACAGGCAGGTGTTCCCTGGAGACCTTCACCAGGAATACATTTACTAAATAGTATCCTCAGAGGTTTATACAGAGATTCAATTAGGCCAGCCTTAAAAATATGTGTCAATGTGTGTTTCAGGTAACGAACCCATAAAAAACATTGGTAGGTAGGTAGGCAAATTTTTTTTTTTCTTTATCCAATTGGTTTGATCGTTGTTTGAACACCCAAATCGACAATATGTTAACCCTGTGAAGGCAGTGTGTAATTTGTTCCCTGCATCATTATGTCAGCGAAATCAAGCATGACACAATGTGAGAAAAGTTTGTCCTGCTCTATTCATCTTGGGAGATGTTTGCAAAAAACAATATATGTTGCTTTAAAAAAATAAATCAACCATTTGATAGGTTTGTTTGTTTGATTGGTGTTTAACGTCGTACTCAAGGGTATTTCACTTATATGACGACGGACACAAATACAG
>JAVFBW010047707.1:0-17863 GCA_034783835.1 Mopalia ciliata
TGTTATGGGACGGACGGACGGACGGACGGACCACGGAGAGTGATGAGAATAGCCCACAGTCAGAATGACTCTGGGCTTAAAAGTCGGACTCTAAATAGTAAAACTATTTAGCTATGTAGACGAATATCGCAAAACTGGACCCATGCTGAGGACGGATACATAGGCACCATGCATTAGCTCTCACGGACAATCGGGACAAGATTACAGTGTTAGGATGCGTGCCATCAACAAATTAGTTAGCGTAAATGGCTGACAGGTTTGAAGACAAGGGTACAAATGTCTCAAAGGTAGTTAGCTAGCAGAGATCTACTGATCTGATTCACGTTCTAACCCTTTACTGAGCGTAGTAATTTGAACGAATACTGTGAAGTATTTGAAGAATTGTCGTACATTTTGAGCACACTAGGCCTACATACATAAACTACATTAAGTGAACCTATCTAAGTACTGCAATATACATGTAGGCTACTGTCCGCTTTATGTATGCGAAATGGAGTTACGGTAAACATAACATCATTGTTGTGAACTATGTTAGGTTTTTTCTCTGATGATCCTGAAAAATGATCATGCATTAAACGAATCGTGGACAATTTCACATCCGAAGACAAATGTCTAGAAAGTTGACATAATTGAGTTCCTCTTACCTCGTATATCGTATTGTAGGTGTAGTCACGTCTATACTGGAAGAAGGTCGCCTTAAACTAAAGTCCAAGTAAACACGAATACTAAACTTTGTACTATAGGTCTATAAGCCCGAGACTGCGTATTATAATAACCAGACTTGTAATTGGAACATTGCATTAAATGAAGATTGCAATCCAGGACATGTGACATACTAAACAAAGATTTAAAGGGATACTCGACCGGAACTTTTAATGAACTCTGTTACATATCACTTGTGTCGGCGAGACATTCAAGTAGTTATTGTATCACCGGTAGGCCTACTGCCATCCGATTAAAGCAGTGGACTGGGAAGAGATTAAACCACAAAAGATTTCAAATGTAACAGAGGAAAATGTGAAGTAGCAACGTTTCAATACAAAGGCTATTAGTGTAGATAAACAGTTGTCTGGTTCTACCATTGTAGTTGACATTTTATATAAATATCAAATCATTATTTCTTTCGTCGTGATTTTGACTACTGTATTGACGGGCCGTTAAAGTTGAGTTTAACGCTGTGTGTATAAAATTGGTGTCAATGACAAGGGCCCACCTTTTATTCCCGAAAGAGAAGTTTGAGATGATTTCGTGAAACGATAATATAAACTCCAGAAAGATATATTTCCCCGCTAAATTAAGCGACTTTGTATTTCCAAGTATTACATTTGGAAGCATTTGACGCCGTGTGATGACAAGTTAATTGTACAGACCTATAAATTAGTGATTAGTTGACTTGAGTTACAGACCTGAGTGAATGAATCATTAACGCGTCAGAAGATTTTTTGTGCACGATTTATAATGGCTCTGATCCACGATAGTTTAATCTTCCATGGTTGAAACAAACTGTTCTAGCTTCCAACCATGGAAGACTAAAATATCATGGATCAGAGCCATTATAAATCGTACACAAAAAAATCTGTAGCACTTCCCATCTTCTCACCGTTGAATAAGGTAATATTAAAAAGTTTCTAGCTTGAAATAAATTTCCCAAGTTTACCGCTAACAAACTCATTAAGTTTACTTCACCCAAACCTCATAATTCTAATGTTAATTCAAAGTCAGATCCTAAGATATTTGGTAGACTCCCTTCGATAGGAAAATATGGTGAATCAATGGTTAGGGGAACTCTTAACAAAGTCAACAACATGTTAAATACTAAACAACTCTAAAACATCTTATTTTACATCCATGAAAGATAAAAAAGACAAAAGATTACAAAGCATGCTAGTGTATAAATTTTCATGTCCATGTTGTTCCAAATCATATAGGTAAAACAGAAATGTGTCTAATCACGCGCTTAACTGAACACGCAGAAGATGAAAATAATGAAATTTTAAACATATTCAACAATGTTGAAATATTATTAAAAAAGGTATTTTGGGTCAAAAGGGATAACCCGCACCCTCACAATGGATTAAAAGCCAGCAGACAACTATTCTTAATAGAGTAAGGTGACTACTCCAAAGAAGGACGAAAATTCATATTGACTCAATATTTCGGTTTATTATCAAACCATCATTAGGAACAACTATTCCGGCTCACCTAACACTCCACCCTTATCCCCCCACCCCTTTCCACGACTTGTTTATTGTCACTTTAGTTGTTTATACACCATGGTATATTGTCAACCTCTGATTACCCAACTTTGTTTTATATACTGATACGTTATACCCATTGACTTGTTAATCTGTACATACTGCCAAAAACTGTGTATTAGTCTGACACTTCATGACTGTATATATATTTATGTTTCTCTTTATTTACTTAACTCCTGATGATGGTTTGATAATAAACCGAAATATTGAGTCAATATGAATTTTCCGTCCTTCTTTGGAGTTGCCACCTTACTCTATTATCCTAAGAGTAAGTAAAGAATAGTCTCCCTGTGTCTCACCGTTACATTGTTTTGACTTGCATCAGGATTTATGGTCAGTTTGTTATAATAGCACATGTGCGGACCAACTTTGATGTTGGACGACTGTCAACTGATGTATTGTTAGGATGTTTTCTCATTCGGGAAGAACTTTACACGAAATGCCTTCCCCCGCCTCTGCTGTTAAGGCGCGTATTTAGAAACTTCCCAATCATAAATGTCTAGCTTAAAATTTAAACTCAGGAAATAAGTTTTACTAACTGACGTGCTTGAGTTGAGTTGCTTTACCTAAATCACCAAACATTAAGGCTTCTGGAAAATAAAATGCGGATGTTTATCTACAGTTTTTTTCATAAACCAAACAGCATGTTGCAGTGAATTAATAACGAGTGTTGAGCATTCTTATTCATATTAGTCCTTAAGGATACTCTAACCCCCCACCCCCACCCCCCCGCCCCCCCTCCCCCTCAGCTCAAAATTTGCGATTTTTTTAGTATTGCATATTCCAAAAGTTGGGATAGTGATCTTTATCCCAGAGCAGAACCGACAAAACAAATTAATAACCTGTTATCACAAAACCGTGGATTTGTTGCGAGACAACATTCTCTGTATCGTGTGTTTTTGTCTACTATTCTAAAACGGCACCTAGTTTCTTTCTTGTGAAGTCTTTTTACCGATATTCCTACAAATTTGCGACTGCCTCAACCTGCAAAACCATAAAATCGGTTAAGGGAAATAACTCTATAATGACAAACATAGTTGAAACAGTTGTCTCCCCAATATATACCCTTTGTCTTGTCACTGATAAAAATCAGTTTTAGCGCGTGGACCAGTAGTTTTGAATTACGGTAGCTTATTAGTATCGTACAATTTCATATTTGTAATCATCTTCCTGCGGTAAGGCGAAGAAGAAGATCGTAGCCCTAATCCTCTCTTTCTGTCGTACATTGCCTACGTAGACGGAAAACCCTGAGTTAACATGAGTCTTCAACAGCTACTGTTGGATGTTCTCTTTTTACCCCACCCATTTCTTCATTTGCCACGTAAAACGACCGAACTTAAACAGATAAACACATGCAAGCCCCCAAAAGCTTGGTGCATCTTAGAATGAAAAAATCATTAAAAAAAAATAGAAAAAAACCCCTTAAAAAAGTAACCTTGGTAGAAATACTTTTAATAAAGATAGGACTACTTTTGATACGCTTTTGGAATACTGATGAACTCTAGTCTATATGTTAGAGTCTTCGACAAATTGTTATTTAGTGATTATAGAGGATATGTCACGGATTAACGAAACACAACATAACCGGTATATATGAATTGAATACCTCTTTTCAAGTTCAGCCATGCCCGCCCTTCGTTGAATATTTGCGGCAAAGAATGATTCATAAGACTAACATTTGTCGTGCACATTCTCAGTGATATAGAATTTTTTTAATAAAAATATAAATACTGTTGTCTCGAAGGAAATCGCGACTTAAATTGGGATTTTACAGATATACTGACACCAAATAACCAAATTGACATCTATACCGTTATATACCTGATACGGGCAAAACAACTATTGGAAAAAAACCCAGAAAACATTTCTGATCAAAGGACAAACCGAACCGATATCTTATAAATATGGGTAAAAGCACATCCCATAAAAGCCGGAGCCGTAAAAGGGACATTGTAAAACAAATAAAAAAGACATAATAAGTCGTGCGTACGTCTTATTATGTCGTGCACACGACTTAATTAACGCGTGCGCACGACTTATTTTAACCAATCAGGATTAAGGTTTTGGCGACCATGATGTCGGACAGAGAAGAGAAACTTATATTAGCTTATTTTATGTTACTAATGACATATAAAAGTATCCCCCATATTTTACAACTAGAACATGGAATCAGTATATCCATACGACAGATCAAAAGAGAAGCAAAGCGACTTAAACTTTCACGCCGTAACTATAGCGATCCTTTCGAAGATGTTCAATTTATTGAAAATGAACTGCAGAATTCAGGACGATTGAATGGATATCGGATAATGTACACCAAGTGTTTATAGTCCGGGCTAAGAGTTAGAATGCAGGACGTCAGACTTGTTTTACGTCAAATGGATGATGAAGGTGCATCACTCAGGGCTTCACGTCGGTTAAGACGACAGAATTATTTCGCTAAAGGTCCAAACTTCATATGGCATATTGACGGCTATGATAAACTTAAGCCTTTTGGTTTAGCTATATACATGGTTGTATTTGTGGATATTCCAGAAAGATAATGTGGTTAAATGTTTTCAAAACAAACAACAATCCACGTATTATCGCTGGGTACTACATCAAAGCCGTTCAAGAATGCGATGGATGGCCACGTATAGTAAGGGGTGACTTTGGGACAGAACACGTTATTGTTTATTATATACAACAATTTTTAAGGCGAAATGGAACGGATGAAGAAGTTACTCGGAGTTACATAGACGGCGCTAGCACTTGTAATCAACGGATCGAGTCATGGCGGTCATTTCTGCGCAAAGAGTTCATTCAGTTTTGGCTAGACACCTTACACCAACTGAAAGAAGACGGAAATAACACAGGGAATTTTCTCGATAAAAATCTTGTTCGGTTTTGCTTTTTGGCTTTCTTTGGAAGGGGTTCAACGTCGTGGGGCTGGCGTAAATGTATCTGCTGCCTGTAAACAATTTTAGAATTCAACGTATTCGCATCTAGAGCAAATGGGGCATTGGGCCTACATGGATACGTTATTTCTGATAATATTAATTGTGTTCTATTTCTTTGCTCAGTTGTCATTCCTGAACCAAATCATCAACGTTAACATTTTTACTTTTGATAGTCGAATATTTGAGTCCACCAAAATAATTTCGTTTCTTTTTTTGGGGGGTAATATTTTTCATAGGATGAGCTCGACACAGCTGCAGACGTATGGAATGCGCATAAAATACAACCTTCTAGAAACCCTCATGTGCCTTCTGGTCGCCCGACTGAGATGTACTAGGTCCCAAGCTTGTGGGGAAGCGAAGAGCAGCTTTGTGCAGTTGCTGAAGATGACGTTTTCGATGTTTTAGGAAACCTTGATTTTCGATCCAACATTCCTTGTGACGATGATGTATACGATTTGTGTATAGATATAACAAGTAGACACGGCGTGTCACTTCCACTTAATGTTGCAGAGGCTGTGGATTACTTTTTTTTTTTTTGCAGCGTGAAATTACAGCATTATTGTAGTTTGTGTTGTCCCCTTGTGTAGCGTCTATACAGTCTAAACAACTTACTTTTAACTTTTAACGGTCAATACAGGATCAGCAACTGTGGCCCAGGCGCTGTAGTAACCGTAAGCCTCATGTATATATATGTATAGGATTCGAACTGTCAAGTTGTGTCATCTTGGTCTCAAAACAAACATTAAAAAAGTCTCTGACTGAACTTAATGAACTGGTACCTTGATTTTCCATTAGGAGGCCTCTACCTTGAGACCCCTGGCCGTGGCGTAGTGGTTAACGATTACGCTTACTAATCCTACTTCGATGTACCGTCCACGGGCTCGAGTCCGCCTGTCGATTTGTTTGTTTGTTTGATTGGGGTTTAACCCCGTACTTAATGCCATTTCCCTCACATGACGGCATGCCTTCCCAATGTGTGAAAAACTCCCCCGTCGACTCCACTGGCAACAAACGAGGACACCCCAGGACAAAATGCAAAGGGTGAAAAGAGTTGAAGTTCTTAAGCTTAAAATACATACATACTGTCTTTTTAACATTATACATCACATCCTGTGAACGAGAGAATGAATTACATATGCCTAGTAGTATTTGTAAAGCATTGAGAGATGGATACATCAAACAAAGGTCGTCGGCACATAGCAGATGATTAATAAAGGTACCAGCTACATTACATCCTACTACTGTTTTGTAAAGAGAGACACTCAAGTCATGCATATAGACTGAGAAAAGGGCTGGAGACAACAACCCTCCTTGTTTGACACCATTGGTTACACAAAAAAATGAAGAAAAAGATGAACCCCATTTGACAGTAAATTGCTGGACAGATGTCCACTGCCACAAAAAATAGATAACATAATCAGGAATGCCACGCGCAATAAGCTTTTCAAAAAGGACCCAGTGGTTCACACGATCAAAAGCCTTACTGGCATCAATAAAGCAAACATATACTGGACTATTATTACTAAGGTAAAAATTGACAGTTTCCTTTAAGACATAAATACACTGATCTGTGGATCTACCATGTTTAAACCCAAATTGAAATTCATTGGTATAAAGCTTTGTTTCGCATCTGCGTAGAAGAATAGATTCAATCACTTTGGAAATAACAGTAGCAATTGCTATCGGCCTATAATTATCAGAGTTGTTAATGTTGCCAGTCTTATTTTTAACAATCGGAATGACAATTACTTTAGTAAGTGCAACAGGCACATGTCCGTGAGAGAACATAGCATTGATGCAAAGTGACAGATGCATCAGTACTTCCTTACTGGCATATTTAAGATGTTCAGCACATAGATCATCATACCCTGCAGATTTGTTCGATTTCATTTCTTTTATAATAATCTGTATATCATCAGGAGAAACTGTCTCAACACAAAAGCATTTTGACCGGCTTTGCTCAAGATGTTTAAGGACAGTCGCCTTACAAGTGTCAGATGTCACAGAGTTCATAAGTAACCCATATTTTTGTTTCCACATTTCCGAAATATCAGCTTCACCTTCTACATCATCTACTCTATTGGGTAGCGACATATTGCGGGCATTACAATATTTAATTTCTTTCCAAAAGTCAATGGATGATAAAGAGGCATAGGATTCAGCCATTTTATTATTAAAATATAATAAAACTCATATTGGATTATTTTGTGTATTATAACTTGTTTATTGAAAGAAATGTGTTGTAAAGAGAAGTGTATAATAAAAAAAGGATACGGTACTCGAGAAAAACCTTTATCGGAGAATGCTATCTAACGATACGTCATCAAAGTCGGCAATAGTTATTTCGTGACGTCATTTTAATTCAAATTACAGAACAACCGGCTTAAGCAACGTCATAGTATTACGTGACGAAAGGTTACGGTATTCTAAAAACACGTCACGTACCTGTCACTTTATGAAAGAAAGACGCTCGAAAGCTGTTGTAGGACACCGGATGTTCTGAAAACGTCCTTGGACATTTTTTTCGCATGGCTGATTACGGTTATATGTAAGTTTGATAACATTTTTAAACCGAATCGCGTTACATTTAAATCATTTAAATTTCGTCAATCTAAATTTATAGAAGGCTACATAGTTTTGCTATTGTCGGCGTCTAATTCGGTGTATTTCTATTACAAAAGTAATAATTTAAAAATGGCCTATGACTTTAATCCCAAGGTAGTCACAATTTCATTTTGAATCCCGATATGTAACAATGCTTAATTTAAACTGTATATATCGTCCGATCACCGGTTTTCGAACAGCACCGGTTTTCGAACATTTCATTATTTTCGCTTGTTTTTCTGTATTTGTTTAGGTACAGGATTATTAAAATTGAATAGCAGTATTTCATCAATAACTTTGAGAAAAGAGCATCTCCATAGACCGTATCTGAAGTTTAATTAAGAAGCTTTTAAATCAGTCACGTGACTTACTTAAGTGTTCAAAAACCGGTGATCGGAGTATATATATAAATCTAACATTTATCTTTTACATTTTCTTTTATTAAAGCCCATAACCAGTGTAATGATTTCCCCCAAAGTGCTGATGCTGTTGTCCACAGCCGTTTGTATGCTGTCCGAATCAGGTAGGCCTAATCTCAAAATATTTATGTTAAACATAATATATTGTCACTTTGTAATACCTCCTGGTAGTTATTCAGCCAAAGCAATTAAAACAATTAGTACATGTGGCAGTCGATATATTACCTGTGGGACAAGAGACCTAAACTAAATTGTTTGTATTATTTTCTGTACAATAAAAACTAACATTTGAGATACTCTCATTGTTTTTTGTCCAGTGTCATAAACATCACCGAAGATGTAACCAAACAAACAAAATAGCTTCCTTTCCAGTTGCCTGTACAACTTCAGTTTTACGCCCGAGAAAGGTGACACAGACTTTTAATGATAATACGTCCCTCGCCAAAGTTTGGCCGGGGGTTGCGGGGGAAACCCTCAAAGCTCTGTTACGTTAACGGCCTCAGACCAAATGCCGGTTCTTCAAAGCTCAGTTTACCTAACAGATTGTTGGATGATGTTGCGTCAAAAAGAGGCTGAAGTCACGTCATATTAGAAATTCATTGCAACGTAACGTCAACAGGTAACAAAGCTCTGAGCAACCGGCCACTGTTAGTTGACGTTACGTTACAATTGATTTTTATCATGTCTCTTTGTAACGCAACGTCATCTAAGTGGCTGTTACCCTATATAAGCTTTGAACAACAAGCCCTTGGTAGTTTGGTACTGTCACAGCTAATGCAATATGAAGCTGATCTGTTTGTGATGTCCTTGTATTACATCCTGTGATTGTCCTGTATTTGTCCTGTGTTATCTTTGTTAGATGACGTGGTGTAGAGGGTGGTTTTCTTCGCCCGTTGGTTGACACGCCGTTATGTGAATGAAATAAACTTAAATACAGCGTTAACCCCCTAATAAACCAACCAAAGTTTAGCCAACAAGGGATGACGAAGGGTATAACTGTAGAAACCTCAAAAGTCAACATTCCTTTTTCTTTACTGATAAATTAGCATTGTGAAACCTGTGATTTCGATTAGACAGAATAAGTTGAAACCCAAAGATTATCGTAAACACTAAAAATAAAAACGACGGAGATCTCGTTTGAAGAAGAAAATACAATTTTGCTTTAACACAACAGATTTTGATTATATTGATTTTGAATCTACACCGCCACCATATGAGAGAAATATGGTATTTCTTCGAGGACCGCGATTAATCAACACATAACAACCTGTGCATGTCCCATGATATTAAACTTATCTTAATAATTTGCTTGAGTGTCTAGTTTAAACTTTGGATGTTAATGCACTATACAATTAGACACTAGTACAATTTGACTTATTCTATTATTGACAGTTCCGCTATCGTGGTTCAATGGTTAGCTTATGGGATAACTGATCCTCCGGCCCTCAATGTAGCCTGTACCGTTCACATGCTGGAGCCACATGAGGTGACTTGCAATCGCTGGTCTTATTTTTACGAGGCTTATTCGCGGTTTTCTGCGGTGTTATAGTAAGACAGAGTAATATGTGCCACGGCAACAATCCCTCGTGAAATAAGTGAAATGCCACTGAGTACATATGTTACCCCCATCAGTCAATCAAAGAAATCGGTAAACTACCGTATTTAAAATGTTGATGGAATGGTCTGTAATACTAAGAATGACATTCTCGTTTCCTTCTACACTCGTTATTTTATCTACTATATTGTTCATGCAAAATAATGAACTATTTCACTTTTTTCACCAGTAAACGGACACATACATCAAAATTCATCTGAGGTATCGAAAAATACTGCTGATTTGGATATTGAACAAGCCACACAAGTCATAACGGATTCTGCGATCTATCTGAATAACCATCATGGACGACATAAAGGTGGCACAGGACATTCAATAAACAGGGGCCATGATGAATCTAGCGGTACCGAAGAAAATGCAGCACATAGCCCTGATAAAATAAACAGGGGCCATGGTGAATCTAGCGGTACCGAAGAAAATGCAGCACATAGCCCTGATAAAATTCCGGATACTGACAAGCAATTAAACAGATCCGCTACCCATGGCAACTCAACTCTTAACCCTGAAACCACACGAGATAGTATTCCCAAGGCTGTGCTGCATGGATCATCGGTTTTAGACGAGAAAAAAACCCAATTCCAAAATCAGGAATCGGATGAAGTAAAAATAACAAACAAAAATGTTTCCAGCAAAAAGTATAGTAATACAACACAGAACATTCTTGAGAAACTAAATATGACCATAGATAAACATTATGATAATCTATTCACAATTTCAAACACGTCTACTGAACAATCTTTCGATAATCTTGACCATAGTACTGAAAGCCCACCAGTTGACACCAGCAACGTATCTGAACATATGGCGGGAGCAGCTCGTGAAAACGCTGATAGCCAGTCTCATTCAAGTGAGACACATACAGCTGGAGTAGCTCACACTCCAAACGAAACAGCTACAAACGAAGAACAAGAAAGAACCGGACACATGCACCAACACCAAAACATTAGGTCCCAGTCGGATACAACGGATCAACATTTAAGAAGCCAGACGGATTCTGATAAAAGTACAGACAATAGCACAGCAGAACAGAGTCACCTAACATCAACACAGGACACCTTTGAGAAAGTCGATACAGCCACAACTAGTAAATCAGACGGTAATATAACAACAGGTGGCCCAATAAGGACCTCCAGCGAAAATTACTACGAAATTTCGGATGTGAGAAGCAAAGAAAGAAACCTTGACATTGGGACATCTGAAGATATTAAAACAACTACAAATCTTGACCACGGAGTAGGCTTGAATATCTCGGGAGACCCACACATATCCAAAGAAACTCCAAATCCATCAGAGACAACCACTAGACATATATCAACAAAAACTCAAACCTCCGGCAATAGAACTAGCAAGTTGGCCTCTGTGGAATCAGCATATTCCGTTCAACTTCAACCAGTTATGTTGACAATTAAAACCCCAGAATTTGAAAACAAGCTTCAAATGTTGCACACAGAGGACGAAGTCTATCTCGATCAAGACATGAAAGTCCTGGGGGAGAAAATAAGTCAGGCCAGCAAAGCGTTACGGGATGTTAACTTATCAACTACTGAGGATTCTCATTTGATAAACTCATTGTCAACAACTGCCAATGGCTTGGCGCTAACAGAGACAATAACTGGAACATCTCATGTGTTTTCCGTACCTACGACCGATTGGAATAATGCAACAATCTTGCTTGGCAAGACAGTAGCCCCTACTACCGCACCGACAACTGTACCAAAGCTGTCAACCCCAGAACAGTTTGAAAACGGCTCTTCTCAGCAAACTAATTTAAATTCCACCGAAACTTTTGCTGGAAAATCTTCTACAGTTATCGCTGGGGATAGCAAAACCAGGGATTCGGCTCCTTTGAGTGATTTCAGCAATAATCTGTCGACTACCACAGATCAAGTTAAATCTGAGATGACCAAAGACCCAACTACGGATCAAGACTCCCACACGCTAACTCAAAAGGACATCGAGTTAATTATCCAACGGCTCAGGCCCCATATCTTATCTCAGCAGAATTTGTCCTTTCTGTACCAGCAAACAGAAGGCAAAATTGCCCAGGGTGTAGATAGCTCCTTTGCAGAAGTTTTCCAGGGACTCTTAATGTTAGTTGAGAACATGAAGGACTCACAGAGGGAGGAATTTTTGGCACAGATAATTGCCGTGTACACACCATTTTTAAATGATGAGATGTCAAGAATGCTGAACTCCTCTCCCATGACAGAAGAAAAAGAGCGACCAGTTGACTTTGTAGAATTGCCGATGGTACAATCCGAACATAATATCACAGAAAATACAATATGCATTCAAATGAACGCGACAGCAAATTGTATACTGCTAACAGCAAATCTACTAGAATATTCAACCTGGCACATGGCTGATACCAAATGTAGAGGCTTGGGTGGGCAAGTTATTCAGATGCATCGAACGGATATACAGGTAAAGTTTATTGTGCAGTTATAACACTAATGTATAGCAAGGCAAAAGTCAGGCATCATGGCTCGGACTGGAATCATTCGGGGGAGGGGGGGGGGGGCTGGGGGTCATACGGGAGGTAAGGTAGAGCAAGAAAAGAAAGCTCTGGCAAGTTTACCAATTCAATGTGTCAACAATTCATGTTTTGCATGCATCCGATTGGAAAGCAATCTCAAATCCTCTCTTGACACGGCTTATAAAGATATTTGTTCCTTGGTCTGATATGTTTACAGCAAAATAAATTATCTTCAAATGGCATACCAGGTCAATATTTAGATTTTATCGCCAATAAACTCCTAAAAGTTTCCTCTTTAACATAAACAGTGCATTTATTCATTTAGATTGTATATCTTTGGATAAAAGGGTGTTTTGAAGCGGTCTCTAACGATACGTCTTTATCGTACCATAATGGCCATCTTGGTCAGTTTAAAAGATGTTATAGCATGTTATATATCATTTTAAACCCAGTTCAAAGTGCTGGTTTTCAAATAAAACCATAATTCAGTTTTCATTGTGAGCTTGTTAGCTTAGGTTCTGATAGAGCGGGTCACATATTCTCACTTCATTTGAATCTTTGTTCAAATCTTTACAGGAGCCAGTCGAGTCCTTCTTATCAAATCTAGCGAGTAAAACTCTTAACGGAACCAGCATTTGGATTGACACACATGGGTGAGTAGTTGTGAACCCTTAATATTCAGGCCCGCGGCCGTGGCTCAGTGGTAGCGTGCGCGCTTACTTAACCGAACCTGCTTCGATTTACCGTTAACGAGATGGAGTCCACCTGTCGACCATTAGGTATATGAGCAAGTCACAAGAATCGTGGGGTGGTTTTTGCGAGGTTTCCTGCCGGTTTTCCACCGCAATAAGGCGAAGAACAGTATGAAGTAGACTGTCCGTCGTCATATTTATAAGTGAAATACCCTTGAGTACGACGTTAAACCCGAATTAAACAAACAAACTTAATCTTCAGTCTATCATGTAACATTTACTATAGGCTCACTTAGGCCTAACATTAAACTCGTTCCAGCAAGCGATCTTAGCTTACGTTAAACATAACTGTCATGACAGCACTGGTCGTCGGGATATTTACGTTTAAGGTAAGCTAAGATCGCTTTGTGAACGTGCCAGTCACTGATTGTGAACTATTGTCTGATTTTCTATTCATAAATTTGGGACAAACCTGTCATTTCGGAAGTAATTTGTTTTAATGGTTTCAACGGAAACATGGACGCCATGCGACATCTACGGCGGCTCATAGGCGACATGAATTTATTTTTTCTCTATTTTGTATTTCTTTTAATATCTACCCGCCCCGATATTGATTTCCACCCGCCTCGAAATTTATATAATTTTTTTTATTTTTCATTTTTAACAGTTTCACTTGCAAACGTGCCGTGATTAGACAGCAAATCGACTGATATTGCTGTCGTTCAGTAGGCCTATATTCTTATTGAGTGTGTATTTGATTGGGGTTTAACATCGTTATTAATTTTGTCTCACTCGCATAAGGGTGAAAACTAATTTTGGGGCGGGTGAAAACTAATTTCGGGCGGGTGGAAATTAATTTAGGGGCCGGTAGAAATGAATTTCGGGGCGGGTGGAAATTAATTTCTGGCCGGGTGGAAATTAATTTCGGGCAGGATAGAAATGAATTTAGGGCCGGGTGGAAATGAATTTTGGGGCGGGTAGAAATGAATTTCGGACCGTGTATAAACTAATTTCGGGGCGGATGAAAACTTATTTCGGGCCGGGTGGAAATTTATTTAAGGGCGGGTAGAAGTGAATTTCGAGGCGGGTAGAAATAGATTTCAGGTGGAAATTAATTTCGGGCCGGGTAGAAATGAATTTAGGGCTGGGTGGAAAAAATAATTTAGGGTCGGGTAGAAATGAATTTCGGCCCGTGTATGAACTAATTTCTGGGCGGGTGAAAACTTATTTTGGGCCGGGTGGTAATTAATTTAGGGGCAGGTAGAAATGAATTTCGGGGCGGGTAGAAATGAATTTCGGACCGGGTGTAAATTAATTTCGGGCCGGGTAGAAATAAATTAATGGCCGGGTGGAAATGAATTTCGGGCCGGGTAGAAATTTTAAAAATATATATAAAAAAAATAGAAAAAAATAAATTCATGTCCCCTATGAGCCGATGTCGTGTTTCCTGTCAAATTAATTATGTTTGAAACAAAGTATTTTGTTAATGAAAGACAAAGCTAATTAAATGCATGGGTTTTTTGTGCAACAAGATAACTATATTAACTGTGTTGCAAACCATTATTTACAGGGAGCCAACAACAGAGGCTGGGTTATCCGGTAACAGCTCCTGCCCACTGTATCATATTGGAAAGACGGGAGACAAGAGATTGGGTCATGCGGATTGTGCCGTGCTGATACCATTTGTGTGTCAACGAATTGAAAAGGGATGTTATTGTTAAACTTGTTGTTATTTTTAACTGGCTAAGATTATTCAAAAAAAAAAAAAAGGTTTATTAGGCCTACCTTCAAGAAGAAAGAAATAAACGTCAGCTGCAAAAACCCACGTTTTTTAAGACTTTTTGACGTTTTGACGTTTCTTCTGTCATAGACCAGAAACATAAGTTTATTATTCGTTATAGTTTATGCCTTATGCTATTTCTTGAGCCAAAACCTAGCTTAAGTTTTCTTTGTATAACCAGTACCGGAATTATATCAAGCAGAAGTATGAAATCAGCCATTACCCAGTCTCAACAGCATTGTGACCAGTCCGAGTGTTGAAAAAGCTCCCTCTAGCGAGACATAGAGAAACCGCGAAAGACATTAATTGGATGCGGAATAATGAGTAAATCACGCTAAATCCATTTCTATCGCTTTTCAAAGGTTATATTTTCCCATAACGCGTCCGTGGATTCTGACATTCAAACTGCTCGAACCGAACGAAATACACCATTTCTTGCGCAATGTGTCATATGGCAATGCCTTTGAGACTGGGCAATGGCTGGTTTCATACGTATGTTTGAACTTCGGCCAGTAGCCATTAACTTAAAGATCGTCAACACGATAAATTTATATATAAAAAATAATTTCCAACAGTAATGGACAAATTTAAGGCATGGCCAAATGAGATTAAATTCTTTTAAACGGTCACGGCCGTCAATACTTTTTGATAAAAAGTCAACTCGCATTTTGTTGCCAATGGACGAATATAAGAATTAGGCCAATGCACATTACCATTGAACTTCGAATCAAACATTTGTTAATGTCAATTTAACAAGAGTGCATAATTTATGTATTGAACACGCCGATGAATATTCCAAGAGGAGTGCAGAGTGTTTAAAGCGAAATTAGAAGCCGCACGGATTCAATATTCAGAAGCAGGCCTTATTCCAAGAGATTTTGTACGGCAAAACGTAGTGTTGATTGTAAATGCTATTCAATGAGATACCCGGTACTAATCTCACCTATGGTACCCTAAGTAAGGAAACACAACCCTTCAGTGCAAAGCGAATCTTAAAATGTTCATATAGCAATGATATCTGGCGTTAGTGGGCTATGATCTGTTCAAACAAGATATTGCAACAAAGGGTACAAACATGCACTCTTACAACACATTTACTGGACCGCCATTACACATCAAATCACAGCCATAGTGGCAGATGGGACGTTACTCTCCTAAGATGTTTAATAACGTGGCATTTGTAAGGATTGTTACCTCCCCTTTTCACAGTTCGCGTCCACATTAGGCATATCTCATTATCTATATATCTTATGTTTCGCATTCAAAATACGCAGCATTATGCAGCCAAATTTGTTCCTGAAATTGTGCTTTTTAGGGCCGCTTCCCGTGACGGATTTCGCGGCCCATTAATTACATACTTTATTATTTTAAGAATATTCTTTTACAAAAATGTGTTTATTTAATTTACATTTAAGAAGGGCAAGGGAATAACAATAAATTATTAATAATAACAAAATATAAATTTTACAATTATAAAAGCGTGAGGTAAGAATTTGATCTATTTACAATGAATATACAAGTTATTTACAGTGTTTTGCTATGTTTGTTTTAATGTTAATTGTCTGTAGGTACATAATAGTTAATATATATTATGATTCCTTGACTGGTCCCGTCATTTGTACACAGAGCCGTCCAGAAAAAAACTGCCGATTCCTTGGTATAGAGAATGTTTCATTAGGCCTATGTTTGCTCAAACTCACCAACACGTAGATAATGGTCTTTTTATATTACATCGTCAATCACATCGGATTCGCTTGGCTTCCCACATGCAGCGCGACTTGAGTTATTTCTGACAGGCACGATGATTATACAATGTGCTCACAGAACAATTATTGGTTCTCGGGTATTAAACAACCCACGAGAAAATGTACTAGGTGCCTTTACTTTATAAAAGTTACAACATGTTTTCATTTTCGCTTCATGCTAGAAAGAGTATCTGAATGAGAGCTAGGAGTTGTTTTCTGACTAAATCCTGTCAAAAGGAACAGTAGCCTATAGTAAACCAAGACAAAACAAACCTTTACAGTACATACCGTAGTATTTTTCGCTATGCTGCTATATTTTGCCAAAAGTCGGACGATTTTTTTCTCTCACTGAACTGTTATTCCGTGACACATTTACATGCGTTTGTTTTTAAATTAGAAATACGACACATAGATACATTACATAAGCCTACTTATTACACAAGGAAGCCCACAGTATCCCTTTTATGTGCAGTATTTGACAAGATCATTATCCCTTCTTATCATTTTTTTTTCATCTACCTCATTTTTCCGCAGCCATCAAATGTCCACACACTTTGAAATTTTCCCATTTTCCGTTGTCTCATAGCTGATTTGAAGAGATCATATCATAATTTTGTATTATCTTCATTAATGAATATTCCAGCCAGAGAAGGCTTTCCTCTTATTATTTTTCCTGCCCAAATTTAACGATCTTCTGTTTTTTTTATCTCTCCCAATAAAATGTGAGCGACATATGTCTTCTTTACAAATCTGAACAGTTAACAATATGTATAGTGTAGATTGATAACGTATGATATCTATTTATTTAAACTTTGTTAAAGCTGAAATCAGTCTTGGTTAGCAGAAAACAAAGTCAACTTCTGTTGATGACAAAATCCTGTGTAAAGGAGACCAAGTTTATAGTTTTATTTCAGAAACATATATATAATTTCTAGACTGATTTATTCCTAATACATCCCAAATATCTTCATAGCTACATTTTTAACAGTACTTTATACACTATATTAATGGTCATTACCTTCTCTCATATCGTATGTTGGTTACCTATAACACAACTTGAGATTAACGTTTATTTAAAAACTTCTCTCTTGGAGTGTTTCTGGAACATAAGATGATTCCTTGATTTTAATTGATCTACATCCCTGTCTCAGTGTGATTACTTTTTAGAAATATATATATATATATAAAAAAAATATATATATATATATATACAAGGGCAAATGGTACATTTGGGTGTCTTGCCCTAAACAAGTACATTTCGGTGACAGTTCTGTACAGGTACATCTGGCAGAAAAAACATTCCATTTTCAATAGATCTAGATTAAGATTGGTCTAATA
>JAVFBW010047818.1:0-17860 GCA_034783835.1 Mopalia ciliata
TGACAAGACAAGGGTGATTACCTACTGCCATGACAAGGATGATTACCTACTGTCATGACAAGGACGGTTACATACTGTCATGACAAGGGTGGTTACCTACTGCCATGACAAGGATGGTTACCTACTGCCATGACAAGGATGTTTACCTACTGCCATGACAGGGGTGGTTACCTACTGCCAAGACAAGGGTGGTTACCTACTGCCAAGACAAGGATGGTTACCTACTGCCATGGCAAGGATGGTTACCCACTGTGATGGCAAGGGTGATTACCTGCTGTCATGACAAGGATGGTTACCTACTGCCAAGACAAGGATGGCTACCTACTGCCATGACAAGGATGGTTACCTACTGCCATGACAAGGATGGTTACCTTCTGCCATGACAAGGATGGTTACCTTCTGCCAAGACAAGGGTGGTTACCTACTGCCATGACAGAGGTGGTTACCTACTGCCATGACAAAGATGGTTACCTACTGCCATGACAGGGATGATTACCTACTGCAAGGACAAGGATGGTTACCTACTGCCACGACGGGGTGATTACCTTCTGCCAAGACAACGGTGGTTACCTACTGCCATTACAAGGATGGTTATCTTCTGCCACGACAAGGGTGATTACCTACTGTCATGACAAGGATGGTAACCTACTGCCATGACAAGGATGGTTATCTACTGCCACGACAGGGGTGGTTACCTACTGCCATGACAAGGATGGTTACCTACTGCCACGACAGGGGTGGTTACCTACTGCCATGACAGGGGTGATTACCTACTGCCACGACAGGGGTGATTACCTACTGTCAAGACAAGGGTGGTTACCTACTGTCATGACAAGGGTGGTTACCTACTGTCATGGCAAGGGTGGTTACCTACTGCCACGACAAGGATGGTTACCTACTGCCATGACAAAGGTGGTGACTTCCTGCATTGAGGACAAGAGTGGGTTTTCTTCATCATTGCTAAGGGGGGTTTCTTTCATCTATGAAAAAGGTGATTTCCTTCAGCAATGACAAAGGTGGTTTCATTCATTGATAACCAGTTATTTCCTTTGCAGGAATATTGTCCCAAAAAAATTTCCTGGTAAATATTAATTAATAGATAAAGACTTCCTGGTGTGCCACCTTCTTTTACTTTCTTAATTAGATAACCTAGCCTGATGATGTGAGCAATTATTAGTTTTTAAGGTACACATAAAGGTCACTGCTGTATTGGAAGTAGGCAAATTTGCAATTAAACTGTACACATAGATGAAGTGATATACATTTGCCTGGTTTTTACACCTGTCCTCTAACGTGTTAATGAAGATTCCTTGCTTTTTTACCTGTAAATACTTCCCAAATCCAAGATTCTGTGTGTTCCACAGTTTATACATGTAACAGATGTTAATACATGGGCTAACATTGTTAGACTCATTTACATGTTGTTGTGAGCTATTCAGGTATGTGTGGGAACCAACAAGGTAATTTTCTTACATTCATACAAAAGGGGATGCAAATTTCTCCTTACACACCTGTGAAAGTCTATATAGTTCTTTTTATCATGACTGTTATATTGTGTTGTGGCTGTATGTGGGGGCAGGGTTCAGAACTCACTGGTGTTTATCTTGAGCTTACTACCATCCTCTTTACCAAGCAAACGCTTTTCAGTTTTGACATGTACAGTGTATGGTTAGCTCCTTCCTATTAAATGAGATTTTATGAGTGTTGAGGATCCCACTATTGGGCTGAGAGTAGATATTGAGCTTAGTGTTACAGCCATTGCTTATACAAGAGTAATGCTCCATCATCAGTTAAATTTAAGGCATAAACTTTCACTTATAGAGGTTTATTTAATAGTAGGTGGGCTCTTTTCCTCATTATACAGAATGTTATACTTGAAACCAAATGTTGTATGTCTGTATGTCTGTATGTCAGGAATTTGAGTTACATTATTTATCACTTACCAATGAAACATTAGCTTGAAAATGGTGCTAGTATCTGCTCCGAAACATTGCTCGTCAATAAATCCAGAAGTTGTATATCCATAAAATCGCCTTGTTAAGTAAATATTTGCATAAGATAATGATTTGTAAGAACAGTTTTAAACAATCTGAATAAAATTAAAACAATTACGTCCACACAGGATTTTCAACAATATCAATATGTTTTCCAAGCAGGTATTTTAACAAAATTTATTTAAATAAAGATGTGGAAGTTATTTCTTTCAAGCATAAGGGCAATTTATTCCACAGCTTTAGAGCCAGAGATCCGATATAAATTAAAAGAAAACATAGAGGTATTTATTGGATTGTACAGGTCAAAGGAAGATAATAGAGTATAATTAATTTTGATACCATGTTAAAATAGAACTAAAAAGTAGTTGGCAGTTGCATGGTGGCAATATGTATGTGCAAAAAAGAAGAGTGTTTAATTGGCTGACAAGTGATAGGCTACAGGTAGTGGAAGAATGTATGATGGACTTCTCAATCATGTGGTGTCATCAAATTTGTTTTTCCAAAATTGATTTATATACGAAAAAAAAATTATTCTAAGACTATTATTGAGGACATATGTGTTTTGTAGGGGTTATCCCACTGAATATTGCAATAGTTGATATATGGTTTATATACTGAAGAAGTATAAAAAGGAAGTGTGAAAATAAAAGTATACAATATTGATAGGTGTGCACTGTGGTATTGTCTAACTTACAGACTAATAGCAGTTGCTTCATTCCTCTCTTCTTTTTTTTTTTCGTGTTATTTTTTTCTCTAGGAATTAGTACTGGTAGCCATGTTTACAAACATGACCTTATTTCTTTAGTGTCTGAATACGGCTATATATAGCTAAAACAGATGGGAGTACAAACATGTATGGGTGAACTAGTGAATCTGTGTGAGAAGTTTACTGCTTTTATTTATATTAAATGGGTGTCCTGTCTGTCTTTGTGCCTACCTGAATACTGTGGAATTCTGGAGATGTGGAGAATGTGTGAGACTGGCATTGAATGTTGTCATCAAGCGACCGTCGCCTATATAAATACTGTCATTAACCACTCAATTTATTTGTAACATCGTCCTCTTCAATCCTGTCTGATTTTAATGACAGTGCTGTTGCTTGTCACAGTATGTCACCTGAAAACACCTATTTTTTTAATGCCTTCAGCCATCATGTATGCCCATGGATAAGTGTATAATTGCCAGTTATATTTACACATAAAAAAAGAGAATAATATTTCAAGTTGTTGATCTCTAAAGGGTGTGTACCTGGATGGGTGCCCTGTAATGGCTGTGGTTGTTGATAGAACAGGTGCTTGCCAACCTACAAGTATTCACTGTCTGCTTGTATGATTTTTTTTTTCAATACTGAAAGTGAACCACTTCATAATTTAGACAAAGACTGGAATGTATTTTAATAAATTTTCCTTCACTTTCTGTGTATGCTATTTATTGCAAAGCATTCCTGAAGAAAAAAACTTTTTTGTTTATTGTACTTCTCAAATAAATATAGCTGCTCTTTTTTTGATAGTCCATATTGTGTGTGTACTACCTTAATTTGTGTACCAGCCAGTTACCTTTGTCTTACTCATGTCTTTTAACATGTTCAGAAAGCTAGTATTGATTGTTTATATTGACAATTTTCAATGATGAGAAGAATGTTGGGTTTTGTCAAAGCACAATTTTTTCATCACAAACATATGTCACAGTGATGATGGTTTAGATGAGATAAATCTGGCATCAGGCTGGTTATAAAGCCAATGGGATATTTTTTGTCGAATTCAAGGCCTAGGAAAAACCTTAGTATTATCCTGTTATTGTTAATGATATTGGCCAGTGAACTGATGTATAACTCTGTAATAACATCCCCACATACCTCTCCTTAACTCATGCATGGCAACTACACCTTCCTAATGTCTTATTTGGAGCTTCATTGAACATGTTTTTGTCTTCACAAAATTTCCAGTTACCAGTGCAGAAATATAATGCTTGGATAAATTATTTTATACAATAGTAAAAACATTCTTTACATATTACAATATGATGTTTATTTTATGTAGGGTATACACAGCAGTTTTAGTTGAATTTAAAGGTTAAATTGTTATATGGTAATTTTATACAAGGATGATAAAGATACTCAATGTAGCCTGGGTTTGAGCTCTTAAGATTTGGTAATACTGGGGAGAGATTTATTGAGAAACATGTGGACATGTTAAGTCTATCTGATAAAAGATTCTTCATGCTCAGAGTGTTTTGTTGAAAGAGATACCCACGTCTGTTGGAACTAGACACTGTAATGTGGAGGGGAGAGTGTTTTGTTACAAACTGAGTTCTTCTGGTGAAGATACCTGGCTAGTCTACTTTTCAATATCTTCTCAGGTATATTAAATTTTTTCGACAGTTGCATGTCAATAAGGTATGACAAATGACTTGAGTGTGTTTGGAAGGCTTGTTTGGACTAAATGTTTTAAAGTACAAGTGTGAGTAGGTACATTATTATAGTTAGGATGCATGAAACTTCTCATCTCTGTGACTGATTTGTCCTCATATTCCAATTATGTGTTATATTCTTATCACGTGTTTACACATTACTCTTTTCTGTTTTCCTGTAGGTATCATTGACTGTTTATTGGCTGGGACAAGTTGTGAAGGATGTATACAGTGGTCCCCAGCTAGATCAAACAGCTTTCTCTGGACTTGTTACTCAGAACCCAGGAGTTCTCTCCCCTGATCATTCTCCACAGAGAAAGACTTACCACAGCCCTCATTCAGGGTCATCTCCCAGTGTAACACATCTTAGAAACAATAATAGTGATTTTAGCAGCAGCCTACACAACAGTCGGCAGAGCAATCATACTGTGTTAAATAGTAGTAACTGTAGTAATAATAGTGACTTTTGTGTAAGTCCACAGAACATTAACAAGGATTTATATTACCATCAAAGGAACGAGAATATAAGCCCAGTAGGATTACCAGGTGGGCATGTAGCTCACGAGGCATCTTATGATTATAATGACCTAAGTTTTGATGGCGGAGTCTCCCTAGATCCTGCAGACATGTCCCACCACAGCAGTACATCAAACCTCAGTCGCTGGGGAAACAACTCCCCTGTATACTCCAACCATGACACTAATAGCTCCATGTATAGGAGCAGCCCTAATCTAACGCACGGTCTACATGCTCACAATCTTTCCTCATCCACGGATAGTCTTGATGGAGGACATGGCTTCCATTCTCGTCAATCCTCGGGAAGTGGGGAAAACTATTCTACAAGACGTCTCAGTTCTTCGGGTCGTCCAAGCCGCTCCAGTGTTACAGCTAATCCTCTCCAGTTTGTAAAAACGCCTGGATCTAACCAATTAGCCCAGACTGCCCAAAAACAAATTCAAATAGCAGAAGAAAGCAAGAAAATAAAATGGGACACATTAGTGGAAACAACAGAAGATAATGACTGGCAGTCCGTAAGTGCATTACCTTTAAAAAAACACATAAATGAAAAGTTTGTGGTTAATTGAAGAAAATACCATAACCGCCTAGCCCTTTGTCTAAGGGCAGTTTGTTTTAAGAGTAGCAAAGCTGTCTTAGCATGGACGAAAAGTAACTTTCCAACATAATAGTAAGCAGTGTGCGACATTAGGGGTGGACCGATAGCCAATGCTACCGTTATTTCATTTGGTCTATGGTAAATAAAAAGGTTGGCTATGACAAACTTAGAAGGCCACAAACGTTTTTATGTAGAAAATAAAATTAAAATAATAAAATCAGGATTTAATTGTAACAAAACTCAATTTATTTCGTCTATGAAAGACAATGACGCAAGTAGATACCTGTGCCATCAAAAGCTTTTGACATACTGTTGATCCAAATAACCAATAAAATTACAGTACAGAGTCACGTGTTTACGATCAACCAATTTGCTTCAGGCTTCCACTCTGACCTAAATATTCGTCCATTTCACCGCAGCAGAAGCTGGTGAACATACTTTTGTTTTTGTATGAATTTTAAAGATTTAAAGAAGGTTATGATTGTGACTGGTAGTGCTTTATTCTGTCTAATACCAATAAACAAATCAATATAGGGAATCAAACACTTCCTGAAAAATGAATGTAGGGACCAGGCAGGTGACTTGTGCTGGTTACCAACATTCTGTAAACATCATTTTACTTGGTTCGTAGGACCCAGTTATATAGGCAGCAGTGGCAACAAGCATTTCAAATTTCTTCTTCTAATCACTAAAATCATCTAGTATAGATGGTTATAGAAATTTTGAATTTTTTGTTTTGGAAAAGTAATGTAGAGAAAAAAATTGTTGTTTCTTTTCCAAGAAAAAAAGCTAAAGTTTTACATTTTCAATAGACAACCAATAAGAAAGGGGAACCGTTTTAGATTTTCAGTAGATAAACAAAATAAAAAAGCAAAAGTTTTACATTTTCAATTGACAACCAATTAAAAAGGGCAACCATTTTAGATTTTTAGTTGACAACCAGTCGATTGATTGATTGGTGTTTTAGATTTTCACTTGACAACCAGTCGAAGGAGCATCCGTTTTAGATTTTCACTTGACAACCAGAGCGAAAAAGCAAACGTTTTAGATTTTCACTTTATATACAAAATAAAAGCATTCAAGTTTGACATTTTCAATTGACAACCAAATCAGAAAAAGGTAACTGTTTTAGATTATCCCTTGACCAGTGCAAAAAGGAAATATTTGAGTAGTTGAATTGAGTTATTGATAAATTTTTGTACATGTCTGTGCTCAAGAATATTTCCTGTTTTTATAGCAGTGGTGTACTCAATAACAAATAGCAACACCACTCAAGCATGCAATGTGTTTTGCTCTGTGGGAAAACTGTTATTTCTCCAGTGCTATAGACAGCAGGACTTCGTGCAAACATTCAACCTTAAATCAGAAGACATTTAAGCAATCCCAGAGACATTACCACAGATTTGTCATGACATACTGTCCGAAGGCTTCAGTTATTCACCTTATCTACAGCAGTCTGAATGTAACAACGAGACATCATTTAATGTCTCCTATTTAGCCATTTATTTGTTTTTTTAAATAATATTTTTACCTTTTCATTTGGATTTTCAAAAATGTAAAAGACATTCCTCAAACAAGTCCCCCATACAATATTGCTGTGCCTTAGGCTAAAGGCAGTCTGTTTGGAGTATAGCAATATTGTTTTGACTTAGTACTGGAGAAGTAATTATCTTTTCTCAAAACATTTCACATTTTACGGTTGTACTGTTATAAAATTTTATTGGAATACACCACTGTCATATGAGTGAAATTTTCTTAAGCACAGTGTAAAAGACCAATCATCATTTCTGTATCAGCATGTACAATTCTCTTCTGTCAGGCTCTAATTATCTTATCATTTCTGTTTCAGCATGTAAAATTATCTTCTGTAAGGCTCTAATTATCAAATCATCATTTCTGTTTCTGCATGTACAATTCTCTTCTATAAGGCTCTAATTATCCAATCATCATTTCTTTATCAGCATGTACAATTCTCTTCTATAAGGCTCTAATTATCCAATCATCATTTCTGTATCTGCATGTACAATTCTCTTCTGTAAGGCTCTAATTATCCAATCATCATTTTTTTATCAGCATGTACAGTTCTCTTCTGTAAGGCTTTAATTATCTAATCATAATTTCTGTATCAGCATGTACAATTCTCTTCTATAAGGCTCTAATTATCCAATCATTAGTTCTGTTTCAGCATGTACAATTCTCTTCTATAAGGCTCTAATTATCCAATCATCAGTTCTGTTTCAGCATGTACAATTCTCTTCTGTAAGGCTCTAATTATCCAATCATCATTTCTGTTTCAGTATGTACAATTCTCTTCTGTAAGGCTCTAATTATCCAATCATCATTTCTGTATCAGCATGTACAATTCTCTTCTGTAAGGCTCTAATTATCCAATCATCATTTCTGTATTGGCATGTACAATTCTCTTCTATAAGGCTCTAATTATCCAATCATCATTTCTGTTTCAGCATGTACAATTCTCTTCTGTAAGGCTCTTATTATCCAATCAACATTTCTGTATCAGCATGTACAATTCTCTTCTGTAAGGCTCTAATTATCTTATCATCATTTCTGTATCAGCACGTACAATTCTCTTCTGTAAGGCTCTAATTATCCAATCACCATTTCTGTTTCTCCATGTACAGTTCTCTTCTGTAAGGCTCTTATTATCCAATCATAAATTCTGTTTCGGCATGTACAATTCTCTTCTGTAAGGCTCTAATTATCTAATCATCATTTCTGTATCAGCATGTACAATACTCTTCTGTAAGGCTCTAATTATCGAATCATCATTTCTGTATCAGCATGTACAATTCTCTTCTGTAAGGCTCTTATTATCTAACATCAAACTAATAAATCCTTCTGAATAGTCATTTTACATGTCTGTGATATTTTCAGTGTAGACGTTGTACTAGACCATACATAATCTGGAGGATTATATCATGTATTTAGGAGTTTGAAAGGAAATCATATTATTAGTATTAAGAAAATATAGGATTGATTGATGGATTGTTGTTTTAAGCAATGCTGAAGTGTATTTCACTTATATGACGTTGGTGTATTCCAGCAATAATTGACACTAGCACAACTAAGATGTCAAGCGTTTTCATAATGTTGGAAAGTTAATTTTCCTCCAGTGCTAGTTAAAGACAGCATTGCTACTCTTTAAAAAAATTTGTTGTCCTAGCTTAGCCAGATGGCAAGAAAATATATAGAATCCAGGTTTTCTGACTTCAAGGATTTTGACTTATGATCCTAAATAATACTTTCTTTTTTTTTTTCATAAATTACAGAAGTTGGGTAATTGGAAGTCAAAACGACGGACTAAATCCTCAGCTTCATATGACAAGAAAGACGAAACAGAGGCAGAACAAAAGGAAAATGAAGAAAAAGCCTTACGCTCTACCAAAACATTTAATGAAATAGTCAAGGAAAGGTAATCTCATTTACTAAACACATGCAATGGTTACTGAGATTTTTGTGATGTTTTCTTTCCTTAGCCTTTTTTCATCAATGTGGCCTGGCAAAAAACCACATCAGAACAATAAAGAACCTAGTCAATACATGAAACAAAAGGCGAAACTTGCAAGGGTGATCTAAACATATAATAAGCATACAATTGCAGAACAATATTGATAGATTGCATTCCTGTTAACGATTGAGGCTAAAGAATGTGTTTTGTACAAAGCGTATTCATTAAACCAGAAGTCCATATACTCTGTCCTCAGCGTTGAGCTCAAACTTGATAATAAGTGCGAGAGCACCGAGAGATGGCTGAATGGAATGATGGGAAATGAGGTGATGGAAAGTTGCATTTTGTCTGTGTTTCCAGTCAGTGAACTGGGACATCATATGGTATTTTTTGTAGTAAAATCATTCTTATTGTTATATTGTATTTTCAGAGATAGACGTAAGAGTATGAACAGCTATCCACTAGAGGATGAGAATGATGAGTACACGTCTAACAACCACGCAAGTGATATTAACCACAACAGAACTGAATCCGCTAGATCTATAGTATGTATAGAAAAACATATGTATGCTGTTTAACTCCAAATAAATGGTTCCAATCCACAGGTTAAGTTTCATAAAAATATTATTACTCTGTCAGCATACTCTGACTTTAATTTAAATTAAAAGTGTAACAACAGCAACAGGTTAAAATTCTTCCCTAAACCCTATTTCGATTAATAAGGGGACTTCCTATTGTAATTCAAACCATCCAAATCAGACAAAAAATGAAGCATGATATGCTTTGGTTGTGTGTATTAGAATATAGCCAAAATGTAAATTTCCCTAAAGAGGCCACCAACTGTAAACGTGTGGTACATTTGACAGCCATTGGATAATTAATTTTGTTTGTTTGTTTGATTGGTGTTTAACGTCGTACTCAAGGGTATTTCACTCATATGACGACGGACAAAAATACAGAACATCACAAACAAATCTGCTTCCCGTTACCCTTTAGCTCTACGAACACGAGGGCACCAGAACGCAACCTCTTTTGTCGCCTCTTGCGATCGACTGAGGAAACCAAGGGAGTATTCTACAGGGCCATGGCCCTCCCGCTCCCTCACGGGCGCCTCAATATTGTAGTTGCTACTTATAACAATGTCTTTGTCAAGTAACAAAATTAGATTTGGTAGAAAAGTTTAACAATAAATTACACATCACAAAATAAACTGTAGTTAAAATAAATTGTTTTACAAATGCATGTTTATTTTTTAGTTAGTAATTTTTGTTCATATGACGTTTTCACCAAAAACATATTGACATTCTTTAAAACATGTCCAATTTTTGCACAAAGTAAACATATATTTGTATTAAAAACTTGAACTGTGACTATAAAATTCATCTGAATGAGGAGAAAGAAACAACAACAAAGAACAAAGAACTCAATTATCTTAAGAAAAGGAATTAAGAACAATGCTTTCAAAACGAATTGATGGTTTGGTTTTTTTAATTAGAGTGAACGTCATGCTCAAGGGTATTTCACTTTTTGATAAATTGTCATAAATATGCGAGAGGTACTTGGGAGACTCATTCAAATAGCGTAAGTAAACTTAAATACAAGTACCCTCATAAAATCGCTACGCAATATATGCAGCTTAATAAAAAAAAACATATTGTGGATTGAGATATTTTTTATCCAAACTACACAGAAAGTCAATCTGTTAAAAAACTAAAGGTTTGATTGTATAATTCCTTGCATGCATTCATCAATTCCTGGTTACAGATAATCTAAAACTTTCTTTGGAAGCCAGCTATGGTAGTTATCTTGCCACCGTTGTTACCCGATACCCAGGTCCCTTTGTCAGTTCACTACAATCTTAAATAAGGTAAAGTCCCAGAATCTGTGTCATTGACAAAGAACCGTGGGCATCAGGTACACAAAATTCTGGAACTTCAAATGAGAGGACTATTCTTTCTGACTTACGGTCAGATGCAAGGTACACCAATGACAATTAGTTATCTGGCACATGGACAACTGCAGTGAGTCCAAAATGGTATAAAATACAAATTCTACATAAATATAAGGACAGAGATGTTCCTTATACAAAAAATAAAACATGATCGTTCTATTATAAGTAATAAACTGACATAGCCAGAACAATTTGACAGTAAGACATCTACTGTGTTAAAAATGAACACAATTACATCTTAAATAATTTAATTTAATCTGTTGACCAACAATTTTAAACTTTGTATGATGAATTTTTGCTCTGTAATCAATAACAAAATCAATAACTTGTTATACAAACGCTTATATTTGTACTGGTATATATAACATTAAAAAGAACATCATTGATGTAACATGCCTGACATAAACATAAATTTTAGATATGGTTTAAAAATGTAAACCTTATATACCAGTAGTAGAGGACAACAAAATAAATTTTGACAAGAGAAAATATTTCTTTAATAAGCTTCATTTCACACCTATGACATTTTAATAAGATATTCACATGAAATGAAACATTCTATAATTTCGCTGTATTAAATATATATCATTGCATTCTCTTTAATTATTAAAAAAAATCATATACTTTCTCTAAGTAAAAATAAAACTAAACAGCTTTTTTCTTGTTCATTTCATAATGAAACTTAAAGGTTGTTAGAATGATAGTGGTTAGCAATAAAGCCTTTCTGGCCCAATGAAACAAGAAAAACTGGTTTGACCCAATTATGACAAGGCTCTCCAAATCAACTGTGAATTTAAAAAAACGTAACTGTCCCAAAAATTGACAACACTTATGTGAGGACTCAGATGTCACATTGTGCAGCATGTAGTTTTACATCACCCTGGTATATTCCAACAATAATTGACTCTAGCACAACTAATGTGAACTTGAGAAGTGTTTTGATACTGTTAGAGAGTTTATCTTTCTCTAGTACTAGGTAAAGAATGCCTCGTTACTGCCCTCTAATAGCCAGAAGGGTTATTGATGTGTGGACAAAACCGAAGCCAATATATTTTTCTGAATGCACATATGTTATCAATTATTTTTTATACTTCTCACACCAAAGTTGTTTATACTTCTGACATTAAGGTTGTCTATAGCGCTGATACCAAGGTTGTTTATACTGCGGACACCAAGGTTGTTTATACTGCTGACACCAAGGTTGGTTATACTTCTGACACCAAGGTTGTTTATAGTTCTGACACCAAGGTTTTTTTACTGCTGACACCAAGGTTGTTTATACTGCTGACACCAATGTTGTTTATACTTCTGACACCAATGTTGTTTATACTTCTGACACCAATATTGTTTATACTTCTGACACCAAAATGTTGTTTATACTTCTGATACCAATGTTGTTTATACTTCTGATACCAATTCTTTAATATCCTCAACACCAATACTTTTGCTCTTCTTTCACAAGTGCTTTAAAACTTCTGACAACAATGTTTGAATACTTCTGTCACCAAGTCTGAAACTTTGGACATCAATGTTGTAATACTTATGCCACTACATTGCTTTGGACAATAGTGTTCCAAATGTCCGGTGTTGTCTCAGCCATGCTCTACTAACATCTGTTCCATATACAGACAAGGTTGTTGTCCGTTCCAGACACCAGTACCTTACCATCAGAACTCATTGCACACATGTTAATCACAACCTGGGGAAAAACAGAACAGATGTGGTCAGGGTGTTTTTAATGGGATTTTATTTCGCTGTTATACAAGGAAGCAAACTTTTTGGGTGTTCGTTTTGATTATTTGATTAGAGTTTAATGTTGTACACGAGGTATTGTCCAGCAATTGTCTGCTTCACATTGTACCTTGTATACAGCAGAAAACCCTGGAGTGAAATGGCCACTGGGAGAAAAGTACAAGATAGAACTGATTTATTGATTGTAGTTAAATTATGTACTTAAGGTTATTTCACTTATGTGACAGCACAATGGGTGAAAGAAACCACCCTTACAAACATAGACAATGCTATCGCAGGACGTATTACAAAGACATCACAAACAGATTCACTTCATGTAATTCAGAGTCAGGGCACCTGGAAGATCGATACAGTTTTTTTGCAATGGATGTGTTAAACAGCTGTGCAAATTCCTAAAGGCAAAAAATGTGTTATTTCATGGTATCCATAGAATTTGTTTTAGTTGACTTGTTAGCATAAAATACCTACTTCAGTTTTTGTTGGAGGGGTGACCTTCTCACAATGCAGCTCAGGCCATTCTAATACCTGCAAAGAAATCAAAATAATTTTACCATACATAACGCTTTCCTGTTCTGTAATCTGTATAAAATGAAACCAACAAACAAGGATAAGTACATTTCTAGAACAGAACGCAATTGTCATCCCAAACAGATAAACTTGACATTGTCACTTAGCTCAGAGAACACCACACCAACTGGAAGCTCCCTCCACACTTGATTGTTTGTTTGATAAGGGTTTAACAGCCTTGTACTCAAGGGTATTTCACTTATATGATGACTGATTGTCCACTTCACACTGCACCTAGTCTTATAACGGTGGAAAACCAGGAGACAACCTTGTAAAAACCATTCCCGCCGCGATTGCCGCAGCCACAACATGTGACTCGCTCAAATATCTGATGGTTGACAAGCGGACTGGATCCAGTGAATGGTACATCACAGCAGGTTCAGTTTAGTAAGCGCACACGCTACCACTACATGCCCCTCCACAATTGATTTGTTTGTTTGTTTGATTGGTGTTTAACATCGTACTCAAGGGTATTTAACTTATATGACGATGGACACAAATACAGAACATCACAAAAAAATCTGCTTCCCGCTACCCTTTAACACCAGGGCCTCTTACGATCGACCGAGGAAGCCAAGGGAGTATTCTACAGGGCCATGGCCCACCCGCTCTCTCACGGGGCCCTCCACACTTGAAACTTCATACTGGCCCCAGACTACTTTTAATACCAAAAAACAAAAATCGTGAACCAAACTGAAAACTATATATCTAAGGGACCACATGAAGCTGATCTGTTAGCAAAGTTTTTGTATCACATCCTGTCTGGTCTTGTATGTTGCCAGTGGTGTCAAAGGTTGTCCTTCCTCCGACCAAATATGTTTGTTTGTTTGATTGGTGTTTAACGTCGTACTCAAGGGTATTTCACTTATATGACAGCGGATTGTCCACTTCACGTTGAAAACCGCCTTATTACTGTTGAAAACCGGAAGGAAACCTCGTAAAAACCACCCCCGCGATTGCCGGAGCCACAACATGTGAGTCTCTCATATACCTGATGGTCGAAAGGCGTACTCAAACCGTGAACAAGAAATGTATGTGTAAAGAGTATTATTGTGTTACAGTAACTTACAGCATAGTGCATAATATTAATTTTTGTGTGTATTTTGATGGTCTTTGGTGTATTTTACATAAATTAATAAAATTATGTGTACAAAATACTCCAGAATACACTGGGTAGGCAGGTCTGGGTATTTCACTTATAAGACGACGGATTGTCCACTTCACAATGTTCCTTGCTTTATTACGGTGGAAAACCGAGAGGAAGCCTCATAAAAACCACCCCTGTGGTATTGCCAGAGCCACATCTTGTGACTCACTCATATACCTGCACTTGCTAACCACTTAGCCACTGCTGCGGGCCTTTTACATTGATGAGAGCAGCAAGGTACCAATTTGTGTTTTATCGGAATGGACCAAACAGAATGTATGTAGAGAAGAAAGAATTTGGAAACTAGTCTTAATTACATTATAACATGACCTGGCGACAGGTGATAAAACATGAGGATATAAACAGTACATTTAATCAATATAATAACTGACATGCCACATTTAATATTATTTTATTGCCTTATGTCACACCCAGAGAGCAATAGACTGGTTCTGATTGGAGAATTAAAAGTATTTGATAAAAACATACATACAAACCTCTAGATAATTGATGCAAGATTTATAAGTTAGTAATTTATGTGATTGATGTTGAACTCCATATTCCCGGATACCTTATTCCTTAATGGAGTTATGGCATGACCCTAAAGCAGTGGCAGGCCTGTGCTGTAATCTTTTCTCGAATAACCTCAAAATAGGTCATCTCAAATTTTGTGAGATAGCTAACATTTACAATCGCTGTTTTTTTGGCTAATTCTTTCAGACACAAATGTGCATTTATCAAAAAAAATATTTATAACAGCTTTATAATGCCTTTACAATGACCTTGTTCAGTCTTTTCTCCCCAACAACAAAGACCTGATGGGGCCTTTGACAAAGAAGAATGACATAAAGGAACCATCACAAAATGCACCCCAAAAATGCAAAACACAGACGTGCTTAGTGTTAATATAGTTTAGTTTATTGGCTTTTCATAGATACATCCCCACCCCTAATGCATTATTAAGCAACAATTTTACTAATAAAAGGTTTAATTTCAACAGAATAATTATTCAATCAACAATTGTAGTGGTAGTTGAGTCTTTCAAAATTTAGATTTTGTGTTTTTTTGATTGGGGTTTAACACGTACCCAAGGGTATTTCACTTAAATGAAGACAAATTGTCCACTTTACATTGTTTCTTGCCTTATTACAGAGGAAAAGCAAGGACACATTGTAAAAATCCTGGGGAGAAAATCACTGAAGTGTAGCCATGGTAGATCAAGCCAGTTGAGAGCAAGTCAGCAAAAGATGCAATTTGTGGCCAAAATCGTTTAATGCTTTGTTTACACGGATTGCTTCAGCCGATGTAAGTTCATTGTTTAAAATTGTACTGGAGGATATTTTACTTTCATAATCAGGAGTTTCTAGGGCCAATTTGGTTTCGGAAAATGAATGGGTGCCCAAAATAATATCAATGTATTACTATTTACTTAATATCTGTGTCAAAATCATAACTTAAGGGGGTAGAAAACTGTGACTGGTCCGCAGAATTTGAGATGGAACCGGGACAAATACTGTACAAACTCCCATGAGAATTACAGTTTAATTATGTAGATCTTACTCTTTCACTCTGGATGTATTCAACGTTTGTTTTTGAATACCAGGTATTTGAATTGTTCTGAAAATCAGTTTCCAAGAATTTTTATTTTATTTTTTGGCTTGAAAACTAATATGGCTGATTCTGTACATACATAGACTGTTTCCTGATTAATAAATCTAAATAATCTGGCAAGTGGCAAAACCAACCAGTTTAATTACCATGGCGACGATGACAGGAGATCTTAAGATGAAATCAAATCGAGACTGAGTGGTACTGCAAACTTAAACTCATGTCATCAATATTAATAACACCTCTCCATTTTTTATGAACTAAAGATTATATAAAATATTTTCCACAAAAGATTGGATTGAAACCATTTCAAGCTGAGTCAACACTCTCAGGTCTCCATTGGCATCTAATGCATCATGTCCTGGTAGTCAAGTAAAAAACACATGGTTTGCCTAACATTAGGTCACAGAGAAAGTAGGTTAATGCAGTGTCGGAACAGTCCATTATTTGGCTGTAGAATAGAGCAGGCTATTCCAGGGTATCTGTGGGGGTGACAAGATTAGTTCCAGTCTAGTGGTGAAACTAAAATAGTACATAGGATAAATCAATTCACTTTCCATAGATGTCTCCAATAAGAAAAAAGGAGTTTTTTTTTATAAAGAATGAAACAACTATTCATTGTACTTATATTATTGTTTTATTATATTAGTGTTATTTACTTTAAGAAGCAAAACAAAAATCTATTTTTAGTGAAAGGCCTAGTAATCCTGTATTAATAGGAAACCAAGGAAATTAAACCGTTTAAAAAGGCATTGAAATTATATAAAACGCCAATGATACAATGGTCCCTCTAAAAATATTAATCAGAGAAAATAATGGGAGTCTTTAAAATAAGACAAACCTCAATTAGCCATTTGGTTTGAAATGCCAAGAGACTATAGGTCAATTAAGACAGCCTTATTCTAAAACATAGACACTGGTGTACCACATTCTCAGAAACTGACGGCTACCACATCTATCAGACTTGTTAAACTGGTTACACTAATTATAAATATCATATGGTCATATGGAATGTTAGTGAACAAGCGCTAAACTGTCCTGGTCTGGACATAGATACACTAGATACAACACATAGCTTTTGTTTGTTTTATTGATGTTAAACGCTGTACTTAAGGTTATTTCACTCACATGACAGCATGCCAACCCAAGGTTGAAGGAACCACCTAGAAACTATGGAAACCACAGTTTGGGTGCCCAAACATTTTTTATCTTGAAAAAAATTCTAGAGAACCAATGTTTAGATAATGTCTGAAAATATTGCAGACTGGACCTGCTAATCCATATCTGCACATAGGTTACAATGGTAGCAATACTAGTGATACCCTAACCTATTAATGCTCCTTATACAGGAATAAATACCTTTCCTGGCAATGCTCTAAAATCTGTCTTGTAAATTTTTTAGAGAAAATTTAACATTTGCATTCTCCTCTGGTTTGCTGATATTTTAAAATACATAAATGTGCCTTAGTGAAAAATAAAGCAAAATTACTTTAAAACAGGATCTTTAACGATTATCAGATGATAAAATTTGTCAAACTCGGTAACAAAATGCAAATTAAGATGAAGTATGCAAACCATTTGGAAAACCTTTAAATTGGTCATCTCAAATTGTTTGCATAACCATGGGGAAACCACGTTCTGACCGTTCTCTCTAGCACAGGCCTGGTGATGTGGTACACTCATTATCATAAGCAGTTATAATCTTTGGTTAATCTCTATATCTCTGAAATACCAGTTGTATGCAAAATTAATTCTAACCACTATGGAATATCTTGTTTTTTCACATGTTTAAAAATACTTTATATACCATGTTAATGGTCATTACTTCTCTATAGATTTCTGTAAGGTA
>JAVFBW010047929.1:0-17859 GCA_034783835.1 Mopalia ciliata
TGTTGTTGGCAATCTGGGACTTGATAAGATTGTACAAGATATCACGCCCCCTAAATAATTGAATAAATCACGAACAACAACTGATATGGTCGTTTATGTATATATCTTAAACAGTGTTCTTAAATGTATTGTATGGGTTATGCTCTTCCTTTCCCATTTTTTTCTTGGTCATGTACTTCCTTGGACATGATCTTGCTTGGTCATGTTTTTCCTTGGTCATGATCTTGCTTGGTCATGTTTTTCCTTGGTCATGATCTTGCTTGTTCATATTCGTCAGCGCTCAGACTCGTTGATGTTGTTACACAATGGCCAGAGCCATTATTGATCAGATAGTTCCTAGATGGTGGGCTTCACTTATAAAATACCTCTTTCAACAGGGGATCCTTTTATTGACCACGTCCGTAACTGATTACGTTAATAACTGATCAAGACCATTGTAGATCGGGTCCATTTTAATCAGACTTGGGTTTATCAAGTACTCTATCTGGTTACTGATTATTCCAATGACCCTTAGATAAAGACACATTGTAATCCATGAAATAGTTCAGCGTTCGATTCATTCTGCTGTAAATAAATTAGAGGAATAATTAATCCCAAATGTCCGTTTCAGATTAAAATGGAAAGCGTATCGTCTGTGATATTAGAGATAAAGAAAATGTCAAGTGGATGGTTATGCCGTTAAGAATCCCCACCATCATTGAAAACAGATATGATTAATGATGGCCGTTGTGTATCTATATCACATCTTCAGGTTGAAGTTATTTGTAGATTATAGTTAAATTTAGTGTAATCTGAAATACTCGAACCAAAAGTTTGTCCTATTATTTTCTATTTTTGCGCTGAAACTTATCATTTTTAATTTAAAAGGTGAACCAAAACGTATACTGGTTGATTTAATTTGGATTCTCTACATACAAATTTTGGTAAATTGTGTTCTACACAACTGGTGGGTTTGTACAGGACCACTTGTCATTTCTGCACCATTGGTTGTTTTCTTAGACTTCCTCCAGTAAAGAAGATTGCCACACTTCCACAAGCGCGCGTCTTGCAATGACAGAAACAAATTCTTAGGTTACCCGAATAAAACGATATTCGCTCAATACACGAAACTGGTTTAAAGAAGTTCCAAAACAAAGTGAATGCAAATGCTAAAGATAAGCCTTGTATTGAAAGCTTTTTATTTTAATTTATGTTCACTGGAATGAAGTAACCGTAATTCCAAATGACGACAGAGGTCTTAAAAATATTAACTATACATTTCCTGTTCGTGCTGTAAGTTTTATCAAATTAAGAGAACGAAATTTGAAGTGGAGGCGACCATTTTGGATTTCTTTATTATCAGAAATTGGTACATGGACAATCGCAAACTGGGACGTAACGCGTGTTTACCACCTTGTGAATTGAAATATCACAACACCACAATTTTGTTTACGGAACAATGAGTTTATTAATTTTAAGTATAGACTGTTTTTGTCTTCACGGTGGTATTAAACTATTGGTATGCTCATGCAGTGCAATTCTGTGAAAGGAGGGAATCGGAACTGCGATAAACAAAGTCAGATTGTCTCATTAAGACCGCTGGGCTTTATTCCTTGTTATGTATATTTGCGCACGGCCCGTCACCTGTGGAAGGTTAGAATTTTTGACAAAATAACGGTTAGTCCACTTAGAGACTGTCTGAATGACATAGTCTTGTCAAAACATTAAAAACTGATTACAAGATAGGTATGGTTTAACTGTCGTCTATAATTTGTTGACCATATATCCCTGTAAGATCAGCAGCCATTGAACATATAAAATCGACCGCAATTAGAAACAGGAAACATTTGTATAACAGAACTCAACAAATTATATCAGAGGGATAACTTTGAGTTCCACAAATTTTTTATAGGTCTGTATACACATATTTTCTGTTTTAATTAATTTTTAAATATGTTTAAATATGCTTTAATAAATAAAAATAACGACAGCACCAACAAAAAAGCAACAACAATGCATATTGATTCAATAAACTGATGTGAAATTGTGGTTCTTGTTGAGTACTCTTTCTGGCTGATGATTATTTCCATGTATCTGATATAAATCCCCTGTTTAATCTGTGAAACAATTCAATCGTTCAGCCAGCGTTGGACTCATTCTGCTGTAAATGGATTAGAGGAATAAATGTTCCCAAATGCCTTTTTCTGGTTAGAATGGATGGCGTATCGTCTGTTATATGAGCGACAGAGTGAATTCACAGTTGGAAGGATATGCTGTTAGGAATTCCCACCATCGTTTGGAGGTTGATCTGATTTAGGATTATCACTATATATTTATATCAAATATTCAAGCTGAAGTTATGTGTAGATTATAGTTATACTTAGTTTGTTATGTGTTTTAGGGGTTTCAGTCTGAGCCATAGGTCATAGTTAGGTTTTTTAATACGTCTGACACAAAATCATAACCTGAGAGGCCGGTCTTGACGACAGAGGCCTTAAAGAACCTAGCTATGATCGATGTCGAGGGTTTAAACACCATTCTAACACAAACATTTCAGAAAAGGAGCTTTCCCGTGTCCTCAAAAGTGGCTCTTCCTATATTCCCCATTGTATGCCGTAAACTGTCAACAACCAATCAGCAATAGGGAGTTGGCTCCCCTGGCATTGCGTGCTGCCATGACAACGCCACCAGAGTCAGCTGAGATGTAAAACAGCAAAAAACGCTGCAGAAAAATTCTTCCAAAACAATTTTTTAATAATTTACAGTATAGGCTGTTTATGTCTTCGAAATGGATTTTACTATTGGTTTATTAATGCAGTGCGAGTCTGCAAAGGGAGGGGGTCGGAACTGTGATAAACAAAGCAGTCATAGTTGTCTCATTAAGACCGCTGAGCTGTCTTCCTTGTTATGTACATTTGAGCATGACATATAACCAGCGGAGGGTTAGAATTTTGCGAAAAATATGTACAAGTTATAAAAAAGAGTTCAGGACATCTTTTTTAAGTTACAGTACATAAGCCTTGGCTACTGATACGGACATGATGTAAGCTGGATGGGAAATTGGACAAAATCTCTAATGGTACACTACCGGTTTTCAGTCAAATATGGTGAACTGTGAGGTTTGACTCCGAGATGACAGGGTCTCCTTCATTCACGCCTGACTTCCCGTTCGCTGGCGAACAGATTATTGGTGAATTAGGCCTGCTGATTACCTTAATGTTTTAACCTTATCCAGACGTTGTTATTAAAATAGGAATAAAGACGATTCCTTTCGTAAATAAAATCAGAATTTACTTATCTGCTCGACATTATTAGTCTGTTTAAAGAGAAATCCGTCTCTAGACCATCACACGTTACGACCTTAGTGTGATCAGCTTTAGCGATTAATTATCAGAGTTCAAGCGATTCTTTGTTCTGTTAATACCCAGAGTAAGGAAGATGTCTGTTCAAGTGTTAGTCAGGTAGGATGTCCGTCATTCAAAAGAAAAATTGGAATTCATGTGTATACAAACATATAAATAAAACAATCTACCGTTTTGAAAATATCATTCTTGTTCAAAACATCTTGGTATTTATACTATAAACAGTTACTAATTGCAAAAATATATATTTTTACAGAACGGCCTGGACCAGAATATGTTTTTCGACCAGAATTTTACAATTTAGCCGGAATAATGTATATTAGCCTCGGTGTAGTACTACTGTTAATTGTGGCATTTCGATTAGCCATATTTATCTGGTTTTAAACAGACCTTGATAAGAACAGAGCATAGGTAACAAGGATAAATTAGTAGTTGTGCTTTTATTAAGTTAAATTGGTATTTCATGACTGCGTGATGCGACGTTACTGAAAGTTGAATATTCACGAACACAATTTACGCCACACACTGAAGGAAACGTGAATAAATGATTGTGTTGCGTGTAGAGGGTTATATTTGTGATGGAAAATCACCGTGAACAAGAAACGTGTTTCTTTATTCAAATAAATTATCTACAGACCAAGAAGTTTTCTTAATAAAATGGACGTTTTTGTTTTACGATGTGATCCATGAAGTGGAGGAGATGTACCCAAGAGCTGATGTTTTGACTGTGCAGTTTATGGACCGACAAACCCACAAACGCTATGAGCTACTGAGAAAGTTTAGGGTGCACAATCTCGTCAGCATTTAGTGTTGATCAAATCTGACAGATATGCTCACTCGGGCATTAATCAGCTGAGAAACTATCGTTTTCGTATGTCATTTCGAGACGAAAAGAAATGAAAAAGTCATGTGTCTATTGATATCAAAGTAAACTCAGTTCTGTCACAATTTGACCAGATTACGTTTGGTCCACTCAGAGGCCGAGTGAGAGCACCTTTAGAAAACGTCAATAGCTGGTAATTATAAATTGTGTGAATATAATCTGTTATCAGCCATACGATAGATATCGTTCATGCCATTTTTGATTTTTTGACTTTGGTGAAGAAAGTGGTTTCTTGAGTGGTTTCTGTATGCTCCGAAGTAACCTTTAACCAATTAATTTAAGAATCAGTTGTTGAGTTGTTTAAGCTTTTGAACCCTAACCCTAACATTCTGTTTGAGGGCCGCTTAACAAAGCTGTCCTGTGTTCACCCTAGAATTTTGACGCTTTTCAGTAGGATAACCTTCCATCGGGAAAATCTTGTTGAATGGCCTTGGATTTGTTTCCCGTATGATCTCATGAAATCCTAACATTCAAATAATTTTCTATAGATAAAGTAATTAAATTTAAAGAGGTTTAACAAATTTCTCATACATAGCCTCAACCATTTGGAGGGATAAAAAATTTAACACCATAAAGTTCTTCCAAACCAGTTCATTCAATTCAATTTCGTTACATTCAGTTTGTTCTGATATTACTTAAGCCTCAGATTAGGTGAGTCAATGTGACTTTGAAGACGGATTGGTAATCAATCGCTTGTGATATGCAAATACAAAAATCTTTGTGACGTTAGAGTTTTGCTCAAACATTAAAGCGTCTTGAATTAATTTATTCAATTCTGTCTTCTGTTGTTGGGTTGATTGATTGGTTAATCGGGGTTTTGCGCCTTGCCAAAGAGTGTTTGACTTGTATGACGGTCGTGTATTCCAACAATAATTGACACTAGCCCAACCAGGATGTGAAGCGTTTACATAATGTGGCAAAGTTAGTTTTCCTTCAGTGCAACTTAAAGACAGCATTTATACTTTTCGAACAAACTTCTCTTAACCAGAAGGCTTTTTCAGTTGCAAATAATCATTTGCGTATGATTGATTTGTGCTTTTGCGGCGTAATTAAGTTTTATTTACTAAGATACCCGAGAAAATTAATCTCAAAGGAGCTTAAAAATATGTTCACTAAGAGCTGCTATGCCATGTATAAAAGGCTTTGTTTTGGTGAAGCGAACTGATGACCGACCGGAAATCGTTTCATTGTCGGCAGGACTTGGCTTGTAATAAATCAATATTGAAATCTTCCATCAATATACATGTATTATGTGATGACATTAACTGATGTAAATAGGAGAAATAAGAGTTTGAAACCATTAACAGATGTTCAAGGTGTTCTGTAGACAGCTTAGCCAATGTTTGTTTAACCTAATCTACAGGTTTGGTCTTCTCTGGTATGGTTTGGATGGCTTAAATCTTGATGTGGAATACCATTGATTTTTTTAATAAAAAAGAAACCAAATATCCAATCCATGGTTAGCGAGTGACCTAATTAATCAGACAACCAATCAGTGGCGAGCGAGTGACCTAATTAATCAGCCAACCAATCAGTGACGAGTGAGTGACCTAATTCCTCATCGTACCTCAAAGTTAATACATGAACCATTCAACAGATCACGAAAACTAAAATTTAGATACATTCTTTCTCCTCATCCCAATGTATACATTACTGTGGTGAATATAAATGTCTCTGTATCGAGGAATCGATCAGTGTCCGATTAGCATTTCCTATATACCAACGGACTGCTTCCAACTAAGCTATACTTTTATTAATACAACAAATTTGACAAATAAATCACCGACAAAATAAAGTCCGGATCAACTAAACTAGAATGTGAAAGAGCTAAAAACACAGGTGAACATTTAAGGCTGATAAACCAGTAGTAACAAATGTACCTTTCAGACAATTCAAAATAGCTTATATTCGGTCAGAATTACAAGATATGTGTTTCTGTTGTGGGACTCACACTAAAAACTACTTTAATACTATTGCACTTAGTTACACAGGTAACAGGTATTTTATTTTCACAGCAGCAAACAAGAGACCAAACTTGAAGGGCTAAATAATAACTGGAACTGAGCAGAATGCATGCTTTGGCAAAACGAGAAAAACAACACATTGAACGTTTCAAGCTCCTTGACAGTAATTAGTGATATGCTTCAACCAATGTCGGATAACGTTGTGGCCTGTAACCCCACACTTGAAAGCAATGCCACAAACCAGTTACCCAGACACATTTGGTCAGGACAACGTGTTCTAGCCAATCAACTAACGAGTGTCAAGTTAACTGTCCAGTCGTTTGCCTTCTCCTAGAGCCATTCTTGTTCTCGATTACTAAAAAACAATGCTCCAGAATCCCAATTTAAGACAACAGTATAACAGTCTGTGAAAATAAATTAACAAAACAATAAAATACAGACTTTATTTGCTATTGTATTGTTTTTTTTGGGTTATATTAATCGAATATTACAGAAAGAAATCAAAAGCGCTTTGGTGCCCAGTGCATTTGTTGTTGGCAATCTGGGACTTGATAAGATTGTACAAGATATCACGCCCCCTAAATAATTGAATAAATCACGAACAAAAAGTAAATCAATTCCACCACAGACATTGTTCAGATTCCACGTGTTGGGCTGATCTCTTGTACTATATCTATATATTTTTCCAGCATACTAATATTCGCTATATCTGAGTTGGATATTTTAAATTTGAAAAGTTACCTCGTTGATTTATTTTCAATTATCTAAATATTTTCGATTCTCTACGTTATAACTGTTCGTTTTACATTTCACATCTGGTGCATTCTGTTTATCTCTACTGGTTTCTGTATACACGACGAATTTCTTAACGATTATTTGAAATGCTTTATACTAACAGATACACTTCCGCATCAGTCAAAACCCGGTTTATAATGCCCTAAACAAATTCTTAAGTTATCTGCATGAAATGATATTCGTGAAATAGAAATAATGCTAGATATTTGTTCCTCTGTTAAAGATTTTTATTTTAAGTTGTGTTCACTGGAGTGAAAAGTTATAGCCATAAGCGTAACTCCAGCGTAACTAATGGAATCTCTCCTGACTCGATTACCTCCCTTGACAGTTTGTACTGGAGCGGAAATTGAGGTTGCGCAATGTCGTCAGATTACAAGTGTTGATCAAAGGAGACATGCTCTAACCCAGTCGGTAATGAGTCGTCTTGAGATATGTTGACTCAGGCAGTCGGCAGAGATATCAGTGTTTCTAGTGTCATTTCCAGACGATAGGAAATGAAATCGTTCTGAGGGTATTGGTCACACACATCAGATCGATCTGTGTGGGTTTGTGTCCAAATAACGGTCAGTCCACTTAGATAGCGTTTAAATGACATAGTCTTGTCAAAACGTTAATACCTGATTATAAGCTAGGTATGGTTTTACTGTCGTCTATGATTTGTTCATTTTATATATTTTTAAGATATTCAGCCAGTAAAGAGATAAAGACGACTTCCATTAGAAACAGAAAGCCTTTGTAGACAGTACTCACCTGATTAGATAGGATTTTCTAGTGCAAATAATGTCAATCGACATGTAGTGACTGGAGCGGAAAATTGTCTTATTATTTTGGACGTTGTCTTGGTATGCTTATGTTTGCTACTGCAAACTGGTTTCGTTTCACAGAAGCGACACTAACTTGGAGATACAAACAAAAACTGGAAAGCTAAAGGGAAATTGGAAAACGGTCAGTAGCTATAAAGGCTGAATATGACTGATACATGTAGATGAGACAGACAGGTGGCAACATACCGTTAATTCACGCGGTAAGCCAATAACGTAAACAATGTTATTATTTGTGCCCTGTAATTCCTCTCTTCCTAGATTAAGATGTTATTGGAAGCAAAATTCACACCTTCACGGTTTACTTACAGTGGTTTATTAACAGGGAGAGGGTTGACTGAGAACTTTCTGCCGCCATTGTTACTTGCATAGTTAAGAAATAGTATGAAACCAATCTGATTTGTGATGTCTTTGTATTTCATTCCGTGATTTTTCTATATCAATCCTGTCTTGTCTTATCGAGAACCTTCCTACAATACACAGTAATACTGAGCCAACCATAAAATCTCTATTCTTTCTCCGGATTTTTTACTATGCTTTATTATGTGGAACGTCTCATGGTTAGTCTTAAACATAAAAAAATCATTTAAAAAAACGTTGGAACTTCCCGCAGAAAGATTTAAAAAGAAATATTGACATGCGGACCAGAGAAATTTGGGCTACTGAAGATTGAAAACACATTAAAGCAAACACCAATAAGCGTTCTTATATTTACAGACTACAATTAGCTAGAAGCGTTTATCTGCCAATGGTTTTGGTAAGCGACATTGAAGGGCAGAGGCTACAGCCTATTTAGAATCACTACCGATTTTTGACTACCAAATGGTGTGTGAACTGTCTGGTTTATGAGTCACATTATGTTGCTCGTCTTTAATTCGACAAAACTCGATAAAGTTGATTTTTATGTGATTACTTAGCCCACACCAAGTAGAGCTGTATCTGACAGACGACTGTCAGTGGTTCCAACAAGTCAACACTGAAGTGCTGCATGTCAGTTGTGGTTGGACGACAATGGGAGTGAGACGTACCCTGTCAGCTCTAATATGATTGGGTCTTGTTAAGTGACAAGTGGACAATGTGCAATCCCGTAGATTTATTACATGATCTTGACGATAAGACGTGACCTGTGGAAATGTTAATTAACATGGTTATTGCCGTCTATAATTTGTTAATAAAAGTTGGATTTGTTGAGTAATCATACAAAATGGCCGTCATCAAACGTGTTACCTTTACGAACAGCACTAATTTAACAACAACGCGCGGATTGGTCGTTATATACTTCGATGTCTTTTATGTATAGTTTTTTTTAGGAAAACATAATCCAAATAACTTTCACTCAATATATAGGACGAAAATTTTGTGTTTCTGCTGTGAAATACTTTTGTGCAATTATGTCTGAATGCCGCTTAACTTTCCTGTGTCACGCTGGAGTTTTATCGCCGATATGTGACAGACCTGTCTTTAGTTGGATACATTATATTTGAGAAATATGATTACAGGATCCTAAATTCCTCTCAAGCTGAATAGAATCCTAACGGTCCTAAATATAAGCTATAAAATGGGAAGGTGTTAAACCATTTCTCATCCATAGCATCAATCCTTCACAGGTATTTGATATGTCGCCTGAATGTCGTTGGATTCCGGCTGGTCTAGATGTGAGTCCGATTGTAATAAATCAATATTAAAATCGATGAATGGATCAGATGGAAACCAAAATGTCCTATATACCCACTGACGGCTTCCAATTAAACTACACTTCTGTCAATACAACAAACTTGATAAACATATGACGGATCAATTAAACTAGAATGTGAAAGAAGTTTTAATGAAGGCTACCGTTGAAGGCTAATAAACCCGATATAAATATCTGACGTAAACTTCCGACGGAAGCGACTTTGGCGATGTCTTATGATACTTGTTCCTAAGATAATTGTATCTGTCATTTGAATACAGAATACATTTGAGTACAGAAATGATTAATGATGATCGTTGTGTATCTATATAACATCTTCAGGCTGTAGTTATTTGTAGATTATAGTTTAATTTAGTGCAATATGAAATACTCGAACCAAAAGTTTTTCGAATACAATTAAAATCATACCCCAGATTGTCGAATCTAATATCACACATGTCTGAAATTACGTGAATTTCTCAATGCAGTTTTGACGTTTTTGACGTGAGAACCAATTAAAGATATTCGAACATTTGCTGCTTTCTATAAGATGACACGCGTTAATGTTTTCTCAATGGACTTTTCATACAAGACAATATAAATATACAATAGACAATATACAATACAATATAAATGAAGTATTGTTTTAGGAAACTAAAATAAAACAGTTTGCTTTCTTCCCTTCCAGTCTCCGTCCTTCATCGCATATGACGTGGAGAATAAAATACGATGTAAACTAAGATAGCTAAGCATTTTAAAAAGGTAACTAAGTATGTTTATCAGCGTGTGAAAATAAAACAAACTATCAACCAGACAGATTTCTTCGCATTTGTATTTTATTTGTTTTTATATAAATATAGTATTAAAAGTGTATCGATGATTGCAGACAAAATCGTGACTTGATAAGCATTAATTTCAAGCATTTGAAAAAAAAAAAAAACATTAAAAAAATAATCTGTCAAAATATATTATCCCTAACAAACAGTTAATAAATTAAAAAACTTATATGTAAATGACACTGACTCTGCATGAGTTTTCAAATATTGTTTATTATCAACATAATCGGCATCCTATTGTTTTCATTATCGGAGCCGAAACTTTACAACATTTGTAATTTCAAAATTGAACCAAAACCTATACTGTTGGACTTCTTGTTGAACACTACATACACATTTTGCTCAATTGTGTTCCCCACGACTGGTTGGTTTGTACACGACCACGTGTCATTTCTGCATCATTGGTTGATTTATTTTACACTTCCGGCTATTCCTGCAGTTAATAAGTTTGCCGCAATACCCCATTGAATAGAAACAAATTCTGAGGTTACCTGAATCAAATGATATACGTAAAATAGAAAAAATGCTGAATGTAAATCACTCAAGACACAAAATTCGTTTTTATATTTCCTAAACAAAGTTAATGCAAATGTTTAAGATAACCCTTGTATTGAAAGCTTTTTATTTTAAGTTGTGTTCACTGGAGTGAAGTTATAGCCTAAAGCGTATCTCCAGGCTGATGTTTTCACTGGATGGTAATGGAATCTCTCCTGACTCGATTACTTCCCTTGACAGTTTGTACGGGAGCAGAAATTGAGGGTGCGCAGTCTCGTCACGTTACAACTGTTGATCAAAGCTGTCATGCTCTAACCCAGTCAGGAACGAGTTGTCTTCAGATATGTTGACTAAGGCAGTCTGTGGAGATATTGTTTTCTCGAGTTCTTCGAGGAAATCGTTCTGTGGGTATTGGTCACACAATACAGATTGAGCTGTGTGTGTTATTGACCAAATAACGGTTAGTCCACTTAGAGACTGTCTGAATGACATAGAACTTGTCAAGACATTTAAACTGAGTATAAGATAGGTATGGTTTAACTGTCGGCTATGATTTTTTGACTTAATGTCTTTATAAGATGATTAGTCAGAGAACAGATAAAAACTACCGCCATTAGAAAGAGGAAACATTTGTATACAGAACTCAACAAATTATATCAGAGGGATCACTTTGAGTTCCATTAATTTTTTGTAGGTCTCTATACACATCATATTTTCTGTTTTAATTTATTTTTTAGTATATTTAAATAGGTTTTAAATAAATAAAATAAAGACAACATCAACAAAAAAGCAACAACAATGTGTATTCATTCACTACACTGATCTGGTTCTTGTTGATTACTCTTTCTGGTTGATGATTATTTCCATGTTCAATCGGTGAAACAATTCAATCATACTGCCAGCGTCGGACTCATTTTGCTGTGAATGGATTAATTGGTCCCAACTGTCTCTTCTGGTTAGAATGGATAGCGTGTCGTCTGTGACATTAGATACAGAGTGAATTCACAGGTTGAAGGATATGGGGTTTAGCCAGAGGTCACAGTTATGTTTTTTAAGACCTCTGTCGTCATTTTGACACAAAATCCTAACCTGATCCGCCGGTTTTGACTAGTTGTCAAAATGACGACAGAGGTCTTAAAAAACCTAGCTATGACCGATGTCGAGGGTTTAAACACCATTCTAACACAAAAATGTCAGAAAAAATCTCTCCCATGGCCACAAAAGTCGCTCTTCCTCCCCTGGCATCGCGTGCTGTCATGACAACGCCACCAGAGTCAGCTGAGATGTAAAAAAGCAAAAACACCGCAAAATCACGGGAAAATATTTAACACGCCACAAGCTTGTTTACTGAATAAAAAATAAATAATTTAAAGTATAGGTTGTTCTTGTCTTCGAACTGGATTTTTACTATTGGTATACTCATGCAGTGCGAGTCTGTGAAGGGAGGGAGTCGAAACTTTGATAAACAAAGCGGTCATAGTTGTCTCATTAAGACTGCTGAGCTGTGTTCCTTGTTATGTATATTTGCGCACGGCACATAACCCGTGGAGGGCTAGACTATTTGCTCATAATATGTACAAGTTATAAAAAAAAAATAATCACGACGTCGTTTCTAATTTACAGTACACAAGCCTTGGCTATTATTGACACGGATATGATGTAAGCTGGATGGGAAATTGGACAAAACCTCTAATGGTACACTACCAGCTTCCAGTCAATAAGATGAAATGTGAGGTTTGACCCCGCGATGACAGGGTCTCCTTCATTCACGCGTGACTTCCCGTTCGCTGGCGAACAGATTATTGGTGAATTAGGCCTGCTGATTACCTGAATGTTTTAACCTCATCCAGACGTTGTTATTAAAATAGGAATAAAGACGATTCCTTTCGTAAATAAAATCAGAATTTACTTATCTGATCGACATTATTAGTCTGAGAAATATGACAGATATTGGATCAATACACATTTCTCGGTCTGTTTAAAGAGAAATCCGTCTCTAGAACATCACTCGGTACGGTCTTAGTGTGATCAGTTTTAGCGACAAGTTATCAGAGTTCAAGCGATTCTTTGTACTGTTAATACCTAGAGTAAGGAAGATGTGTTTTCAAGTGTTGGTCAGGTGGACGTACAAGGTAATGGACTTGTTGTAGACTTAAGAATCAAAACTATGTTTCACAACAAATTAAACTGTCCGTCATTCAAAAGAAAAATTGGAATCAATGTGTATACGAACATATAAATAAAACAATCCACCGTTTTGAAAATATCATACTTGTTCAAAACATCTTCGTATTTATACTAAAACAGTTACTAATTACAAAAATATGTATTTTTACAGAACGGCCTGGACCAGAATATGTTCTTTGGACCAGAATTTTACAATTTAGCCGGAATATTGTATATTGGCCACAGTGTAGTACTACTGTTAATTGTGGAATTTCGATTAGCCATATATATCTAGTTTTTAACAGACCTTGAGATAAAGGGTAAATAAGTTTTTTGTGCTTTTGTCAAATTAAATTGGTATTTCATGACTGGGTGATGCGACTTAACTGAAAGTTGAATATTCACGAAGACAATTTACGCTACATACTGAAGGAAACGTGAATAAACGATTGTGTTGCGTGTAAAGGGTTATATTTGTGAATCAATCAGGATGGAAAATCGCCGTAAACACGAAACGTGTTTATTTATTCAAATAAACTTTCTGCAGACCAAGATTGCCTTATCAAATGGACGTTTTTGTTTTACGATGTGCTCCATGAAGTTCGCAGATGTGCACCTAAGTATAGCCGAGGGCTGATGTTTCGACTGTACAGTTTATGAACCTTCTCAAAACCCACGAACGTTCTGAGATGCTGAGAGGTGCTCAATCGCTTTAGCATTAAGCGTTGATCAAACGTGACAGACTCTTACCCAGTGAGTGAAAAATTATCTCCAGATATGTTCACTCGGGCAACAATCCGCTGAGAAACTATTGTTTTCTCGTCTCATTTTGAGACGAAATGAAAAGAATTCGCATTGTGGGCTTTGGTCAAACAAATTAAATTCAGTTCTATCGTATTTGGAACAGATAATATTAAGTCCACTATAAAGGGGCCGAGTGTTAGAATCTTTACAGAACGTTAATAACTGGCAATTATAAATAGCGTGTATAGAATCGGCTATAAGATAGATATCATTGCTGTCATCTCTGAAATGTTGACTTTGGTAATGAAGTTACGTCTTTGATTGAACAAACAACTGAAGGTTCCAGAATGTCCACAAATAAACATGGAACCATATCGTGCAGAACCCCGATATCTTTTTATTGAACCTTCTGTGTTCTGAAAAACATAATCGAAGTAACTTTCACTCAATAAATTGGACGAAATGTTTTGTTACTTCAATGAAATCCTGTCTGAGTGCCGCTTAACTCTCCTGTGTTTACGCTGGAGTTTTATCGCCGATATGTGACAGACCTGTGTTCAGTAGGATAAATTATATTTGGAAAATCTGACTAAAGCCCCCAGACTTCCTTTCACGATTGTAAAGTTCAAAAATTTTCTAAAGCTAAAGTTATAAAATTTGAATGTGTTTAGAAAATTCCCATCCATAGCCCTAATCATTCACAGGAATCTGAAATGTTAACATTCAATGCTTTCAAAGCAGAGACAGACAAAAAAAAACCAAACCCAAACAATCAGTGACGAGGAAATGACCTAATTAATCAAACGACCAATCAGCTACGAGTGAGTGTCCTAATTCCTTGCAATACCTCAAAGTTAATACAAGGACCATTCAACTGCCCACGAAAACTATGAGTTCGCCCCTCTCTGAATACATTACTGTGGTTAATATAAATGTCTCTGTATCGATGAATCGATCAGTTGGAGAACAACATTCCATATATATCAAACTTGATAAATATTTCACCGTCCAAATGAAATCCTGATAATTTGAACGAAGGAAGGTGACCGTTGAAGACGAGCCAGAAAATTATCTAACGTAAACTTTCGACGACAAAATAATTCTCGATATATTATGCTATCAATATCTCCTTCTCTACCATTAATTAGAGCACGCGCCCAGAAAGTCCAATTGCAGATTACATTTGTCTAGAATCACGCGAATCTTTCATCCAGTTGTGACGTTTGTGACGTCAACTCAAGATGTTCGGACATTGGAATTTAACTGAAGTATCAACAAGATTTTGCGTTCATTTCATCATGTCGGGTTTGATTTTTTAACGTACATGACAGTTCTTAATCGACTGTTAATGCAAGAGTAATACACTTTGTAATATGAAAATAGAAAATGAGGCTAATTTTCAACAAGCGTGTGAAAATAAAACAAACGATAAATTCACATTTCTCTGTTTTGCATTATTTTTTAAATATATCAATGGAATAATACAAATATATATTTGTAACCGCCGAAAGTAGGCCTTTGTTATACGATAATATTGTACAAGCATTTGAATAAAAAACACTTAACACAGAAATTGGTTATCAAAATATATCTTTAACAAAATGTAAATACATTTTTATACTTAAAATAAATCAATTCCGCATGAGTTCCGAATTCCTATAAGTCATCAACAAATTTATCAGAATTCTAATATTTTTCTATATTTGAGTTGAAATTTTGCTAAACATAATTCTCTTGTAAAATCTTTTTTTTTAAGTTGTGTTCACTGGAGTGAAAATATCGCCATAAGCGTTACTCCAGGCTGATGTTTTCACTGGACGGTAATGGAATCTCTCCTAACTCGATTACTTCCCTTTGCATATTGTACTGCAGCGGAAGTTAAGGCTGCTCAGTCTCGTCACATTACAAGTATTGGTAAAAGCTGTCATGCTCTACTAACCCAGCCAGTAAAGAGTCGTCTCCAGATGTGTTGACTCAAACAATCGGCCGACAAATTAGTGCTTTCTGCAGCCATTTCCAGACGAAAATGTTCTGTGGATATTGGTCACAAAAAGTAAATTGATCACTGGGCTTTTCACCAAATAACGGTTAGTCCACTTAGAGACTGTCCGAGTGACAGAGTCTGGTCTAAACGTTACTAACTAAGATAGATAGGCCTATAGTCGAACTATGATCTACGAACTACGAACTATATTATTTGTTGTCCATCATGTTTTTGTACCGCTAAAAAAACCTTGTCATGTGTTACGGGTGATGATTCAATACCACAAACCAATGAATGGGATGAATATTTCTTGGAATTAAACATAATGATGGCAATTACTTCCATAAAAACTATCGATAAAAAAATACTTATAAAGGGAATAAATGAATTCATGATTGTCTGCGCATTTAGGTTTATTGCCAAAATATTCTTAACAGGCGGAGGGTTGGTAGAGAGCTTACTGTTGCTATTCGCTTCCAGAGCTAAGGAGAAACATGAAGGTGATCTGTGTTGTAACGCACTTGTGTTGCGTCCTGTGACTGTCCTGTATTTGTCCTGTCTTGTTGCCAGTGCAGTGTGGTTTTCTTTCACTCACTGTGTTGAAATAGCCCTGAGTACGACGTTTAACACCAATCAAACAAACACACAAAGAGTTTATAGAGTTATAAATATAGAAATCATAAAAAATGTGGAAAAAACGTAAAAAAAATTTAAAAAAAGAAATATTACCATTCGGAGCAGAAAAATTTGGGTAATTTGTAGATGGAAAACGGATTGATGAAAACGCCCAATTACCCCTCCTTTATCTTCCAATGCATTTTGTATGTGATATTCATAGTCCGAGTTTACAGTAGTCTTTAGTAACGAATTGTGTGTGCCCAGACTGACTGACGAGCCACTTGTATTGTTCGTCTTTAATTCGACAAGACTTGATAAAGTTGACTTCGATGTGATTACTCAGCCCACACCAAGTAGAGCTGCTTCGGACAAACGACTGTCAGTGGTTACAACACGGCAACACTGAATCGCTGCATGTCAGTTGTGGTTGGACGACAATGGGAGTGAGACGTACCCCGCCAGCTCTAATATGATTGGGTCTTGTTAAGTGACAAGTGGACACTGTGCAATCCCGTAGATTTATTACATTATTTTAGCGATAAGACGTGCCCAGGGGCTACGTTAATTCACAGTGGATTAGCCATGCGCCAATCAGTCTACTTCTGAAGAAAACTGTTTAATATCTAAACCCAGTCGGCTTAATGTGATGCTGTTTCTATTTTGTTCAGTTGAGTGGAGATTATGAAAGCAGTTACTGGGAATACACGACGAAAATCCATTCCTGGAACTCTTGCGCTTCGATATTACTTCAGTTACCCTTTAATAATAGGGATAAAATGCCCAGTTGATCAAGAAGGATGGCAGGTGCCGAGTAAGTGATATATTGCTGTACTGTTTAGGCTGTACATTTGTCCCCAGGGATCGGGAACTTGTATCGACTCAGTCGTTTTAGTGAAATTGTACATCACAGAATTTATTATCTCAGTTGAATTATCCATTTCATTGTATACACAAAAAAAAAGTTAAGCACCCCCTGGAAATTCTACACGGACAAATGAAAGCGTTGGTGTTGTGAGGTCACTGGTACACTGATAACTCAGCAACGATTGTAATCAGTTAGGGCAACATTCTGACAATAACGGAACACCACAAGCCTCATTGAAATTTATGATTTAATCAGGATATATCGTCACACAATTAAAGGCGTATTTCGACATGAAACAATGCGGTTTTTAAGTATGGAACTTGAGAATTCATCTGACTTTATAACGCGTACATGTTTATGTAAAAATGTCCCATTAAATGTGTGGAAGACTTCTCAAGAGCAAAAGTTCAATAGCGTGAGTAGCCTCCACGAGTTCGGATGACAACTTCCAACCTGCGTCTCATTATTCCAGTCGGACGTTAGATCTGCCCAAGGGTTAACTGCCGCCACTCCCGATGTAATGCTGCTTCTAATTCCTGCAGATTTTGTAGAGGAGGCTCTAGGGATAGAATCCTACGGCCAATCATGTCCCAACTGTGCGGCAGTTAACCCTTGGGCAGATCCAACGTCTGACTGGAATGATGAGACGCAGGTTGGAAGCTGTCATCCGAACTC
>JAVFBW010048040.1:0-17859 GCA_034783835.1 Mopalia ciliata
TTGACTACGACGTTAAACACCAATCCAACAAACAAAACAAAACAAGCAATACAGTTGACGATATTTACCCCCAAAAATTACATTTCTATTGTCATGGACTCCTGGCAGGTCGCCATCTGGCTGAGGGCAGTTTGTTTGAAGAGTAGCAAGGCTGTCTTTACTTAGTACTGGAGGAAAATTTACTTTCCAACATTATCAAAATGTTTGACATCTTGGTTGTTTAGTGTCATTTATTGTTGGAATACACCCCCTTCATATAAGTAAAATACCCTTAAGCACGGCGTTAAACACCAATCAGTCAATCAATCATGGGGCCAGCGTCTCAAAGCTCAATTAATGTAAAAGTGCATTCTCATGGTACAAGTTGTACATGTAGTTACATTTAAATGGGATCTCCCCTTAGTTGCGTAATTTTGATGTGCAGGGCAAAAAATGGGATTTAAGTGACTGATCAAACCTCCACATAAAATGGAAATCCTGTGAACTCCTTTCTAGAAATAGCTCGATGAGAATTCACTTTTACAGCCAGTAAGATGATGATGTGTCACAAAACATTGTATGTCATGCCACAATATACATTCATTATTACATGTCAACGTCTAACTGCTTGTTTACAGCCCATGGCAGTGGCTTAGTGGTTAGTATGCACGCCAATGTTGCTTGTTAATCCTCCTCCATTGTACTGTTCACGGAATCAATACTGTCTGTTGACCAACAGGTATATGAATGAGTCACGAGATGTGGCTCTGGCAATCCTGTTTAGTGGTTTTGACGAAGTTTCCTCCTGGTTTTCCACTGTTATCAGCCAAGGAACAGTGAGAAGTTGGTAATATATGGTCATATAAGTGAAATACCCTGTATGCCATTAAAACCCAATCTAACAAACAAACTGGCTGTTAACTTTACAGAGCTTTGAAAGACCAGCCCTACATGTATTCACTCTGACATTGATTTCTTCCAGAATGGAGATGACACTGTGGATGGAAATGATTCTGATATCAGTGATATTAGCAATCTATCAGGAGAAAGTGAACTTGCCTGGAGGCCTATTGCAGGTACAACTTTCAATTAGCTTTTTTCATCAGTATTATGTTGTAGAAATATACCGGGGTGCACTATGGCTCAATGGATGTAAGGTGAATGCCTTCATTTGGCTGTTTAATAGTTTTTGTAGAACATTTGACAATACCAATAAAATGTTAATCTTTCAAGTCATTAAACTAAATTGTATTGTTGTAGTGATTTTTGGAAAATGTTTAGTTTATTTAGTTTATGTAGAAAATCTAAGAATACTGTATACAATATGATAGTTATGCAATCAAGTCAGTATTTTTTTATTGATGTTTGCTTTCATCAGTACTGCTTTCCTAGTTTTCTGACGAAGAAGCAAGAGGATGGAAAGATCTTCTGTTACCTTGCTCCTTATACAGCCAAGATGCATCACGAAGCCAGCTGTCATTCTTTTACTTGTCAGTATTTACTGCCAGTGACCTCCCGTGGGGGTTCTCTCTACATTTTAGTGAAGTTACCTCAAGTACTGTATTAAACCAGAGCAAACAAACAACTAAAATGTTAATTGTTATCGGTCTATAGTCAGGTATATGAGTGGGTCATTGTGTGGCTCCAGCAATCTCCGGGGTGGTTTTGACGAGGCTTTCTCCTTGTTATCCACCGTAATAAGGCGCTGTGAAGTGGACAATCCATAGTCATATAAGTGAAATACCCTTGAGTACGATGTTAAACACCAATCAAGCAAACAAACCAGTTTATAGTTGCTTAAATAGAGCCAGAAGGTATGAACAAATATCTGTTTCAATGTTTAGGTCCGATGTCATGGGTCCAGGAACAGATAGTGTCTGGGAAAGACCCACGTGTCATTTTACGTAAACTGGTACCAGATCCAGAAATTATTCCTGACCATTTAGATGACCTGACACTCTGGAGGCTTGTTGTCAGTATCGTCACAGAACCACCCAGTAGGAAAAAACTCAAACATATTAACACAATAGACGATGTGGTCAGCCTACTGAAATCTGCTAAGAAGATCATGGTGCTAACAGGAGCAGGGGTAAGAAGAACTCTATTTGTAATTCCTTTCTTGCCACAGAAGAGAACAGTTATTTTGTTTTCACAAACAATGTTTTAAAAAATTTTATACAGTAAAAATGTTTGATTCTATTTGTCTAGGACGAAAATTTTTGTGTTTGCTGAACAATCATTCAGGTACACAAGTAGCATCCATGACAATATTTGCAGAGTTGGAGGAATATTAACATTTTAGACGCCCGTCATTTGATGGGACGTATTATGTTATGGGGTAGTCTGTCCGTCCGTCCATCCGTGATGATTGTTCCATGTGACAAGACATGGCTTGGAATTAGTTTTGGCATATGTCGGACTCAAGGTGGCACCACCAAGTGGCGATGTCTAATATTTGGTTCTGTATATTAATTTGAAAAACTTCTTGTGCAATTCAAATCAAACTTAGTATGAGTGTTCCATGTGACAATAATTCACTTGAGATTGATTTTGGCGTGTGTCGATTCGTTGGAATACACCGCTGTCATATAAGTGAAATACCCATAAGCTTGGTGTAAAATGCCAATCAATCAATCAATCCATGACAATATTTGAGTGAGCCTCATGATGTGGCTCCGACATTGCGCAGTTGGTTTTTATGAGGTTTCCTCTCGGTTTTCCACTGTAATTAGGCAAGGAGTAATGTGAAATGGACAATCTGTCATATTATTGAAATACCTTTGAGTACGTCATTAAAACCCAATCAATCAAACAAACAAACAAATCCATGACATTATTTGTTAAAGTAGTACATGTATAGCGGTCTTAACAATATGAGTTACGTCCCATTAGAGTGGATTGAAACCAAGTAAAAACTTTGGTGGTGCTCATGTTTATCTTCAGCCAGAAGTACAATTTAGATGGGCCAAGTATATCATTTGCTTGTATCACGGAAAACATTTATCACGATGTTGTGCTAATGTTTTACTGAAAAAAAGTAAGCTGGCAATGGAAATTTCACATAAAATCCAATAATTACAAGTTTAACAGACAACTATTACTTAATGATGGAATCAAAAAGCTACTATTACATGTAGGAGATAAACCATAACAATAATTTGTGTTTGGGAAAGCATAGACCAAAAAAACCCAACAATTTTTAAGGTTTTCAAAAAAAGTTTGTTTCTTTTTGAGAACATTATATCTTTTTTTAATGTCCAGGTGTCTGTATCTTGTGGGATTCCGGATTTCCGCTCTCGTAATGGAATCTATGCTAGACTGGCTGTGGACTTTCCTGACCTGCCTGATCCTCAGGCTATGTTTGATATCAAGTACTTCAAACATGATCCAAGACCTTTCTTCAAATTTGCCAAGGTAAAGAATATTATAGGTGCTGTTTCGCTATCTGATGTTATATGATTTCCTGTCTAAAGTTCACAATCAGCATTGGTGAAGTTCAGAAATGTCTAAGTCAGATTTTGAAAGACTGGAGTGCCATCATTATTTAAACACCAGCTAACATTTCTCACTTTTTGTCCACCACTACTATAGTAGGGGGGGAGGACTTACAAATGCTACTCGATGTCCGTCCGTCTGTCTGTTTCATTTCACCAAATCCCATAAAACAAAATGGCCATTATTACATAATTTTAGAATATTCCTGTCTGTTTGTGTTGTGAACACAATAAATAGAGAATAAATTAACGGATTAAATCTAATCTTTAAAGATAGCTTTCTGTTTTTAGGACAATGGATCAAATTGAATTTCAACAAGTTCCATAAATCAAGATGGTCACCATTGCATTATTATACAATATTCATTACTGTATATGTTGTCAACACTATAACTCTGTAATAAATTCACAGATTAACTTGAAACATGAAATATAGTCAACACATGGGATTGAATTTCATCAAATTCAATAAATCAAAATGGCTACCAATGCATCATTTGACCATATTCACACCTATGTGATTTGGACATGATTATTTTAAGATCAAATTCACAGATAAACTTGAAACCTGGAAGTAAGCTTCCTACTACTAAGACATAGGATAGAATTGCATTTCATCAAATTGCACTAAGCAATTTGGTCCCGATTGTATAATCGGGACTTTGAAATCGGGGCTGGCATCAGTAATGTTATTCAGTGTCATGGTAAGAAATTTGTCACATTGGAAGAGCGTTTTTGTTTTTAACATTAATTGATTACTGTTAAACTATACTGACTTTTGATCAGTTCTGAAACTAATATCCTGTTTTAAATTAAATGGTAAAAAAAAAAATGGCAACTTTCATTTTGTATTATGAGGAGTGTACATCTAGAAAGTTTTGCACTGTCAGATGTAGAGTTTTCAACCATTATTTGTGTTTATGTTTTAGGTTCGTTTGCTACTGCCACTTGTATGAAGTGTCGCCACAAAGTAGATGCAGAAGCAATTAGAGCTGATATTTTTAACCAGGTAATAATATAAGATCGAGTGTTCATAGAAGTAACATCTGCAAATGATCACATAATGCGTGTAATAAAATAATAATTTTAACTAAATATTAACTATTTTCAAGGAGTTAATATTAAATTTAGAATGGAAAATATTCAATCTGGAGGGAATGCTATTCAGTTGTGTGGGATTGTGAGAAATTTATTTCTGTCAGCCATTGGTAGTTGTAATCGTGCTTCCAGTTGCTCTGTTAGCTCAGGATTGACACAAAATTCATCTTTGTATTGCATCTTGCATTTGCCCTGTTTCATCATTGTTTCTTTTCAGTGATGTCGAGAACAGGTTCATTCACCCTTTGAATTTGCTTGCAGTCATACCAGTCAAAATAATCTTTAACTTACAGTTAAAAAGCCCAATCAATAAAAAAACATTTTTCTACCCTTGTGGATATGTTGTGCTCACTTAAGATAAGGGAAATGTTGTTTTGAAGTGTTATGTTAGTAAGTAATAATCCACAGTGCTGAGCAGAGTGCTGCACTCCTAATAAACTTGCCAGAAATGTCCTTTGACCTGTCATGCTGCCATTTAATTGTTATGATGATGCCATTTAATGTGATCAGTTCATGATATGATCCACAAGGGCTTGGAGGAAGCTTCGTTTTGCCCTGGTGCTGTCAGAGCTAATGGTGAACAGGAAGCTGATCTGTTTGTCGTCTGTTGTCGTCATTTATTTGTCTCTTCTTGTCTATGTTTGCAGCCAGCGGTGTGGAGGGTGGTTTCTGTCACCCATTGTGCTGGCACATTGTCATATCAGTAAAATACCCTTCATTACAATGTTTAACCCCAATCAAACAAACAAGCTGTCATTTAACTAACAACCTCAAATATTGCCCGAAACCCTCAAATATTGCCTTAAACCCTCAAATAAACGCTCTAATAGTAAGAAACCTTCCCGTTGCTTTCAAAGCTAAAGGGCAACATGAAGCTGATCTTTTTGTCCTGTCTCATCTGTTGCCAGTGGTGTCAAGGGGGATTTCCTTCACCAATTGGGCAGGCACGCCACAATAGGAGTTAAATCACCTTTAAGTACAGCTTTAAACCCCAATGAGCAAATCAAATAACTAAATTACCAACAGTCCTAAATTCCAGGCACCAGTTACTCAAAGTTAATTGGCAGATATCATAGGGCTTGAGATAGGCCTACAATATGGCATGTGGTCCACTAATAGCGGATTCAATTTAATAGCCATTCAAGCAAGCCGGCCTAGCTCTGTAATAAGAATTTTTATTTGACTACAGGTTATCCCACATTGTCCCCAGTGCACACCTTCAGATGAGGCAATCATGAAACCAGACATAGTGTTTTTCGGGGAGAGTTTACCTGAAGAATTCCACTCACAGATGGCAGCTGATAAAGATGTCTGTGATTTACTCATTGTTGTGGGCTCCTCTCTCAAAGTTAGACCAGTTGCTCTTATACCAAGTAAGTGCACCAGTCAAACTGAAATCGTTTTTTTTTTTTTCTCATTTCATTGTCATGTAGGTATTGCTGCGGTCAAACTGTCTTAAATGGCCTATTTCATTATAATTCCTATATTGCCCCAAATTGTTACTACCATTACTTTTGACCTTTTGGCTTAATAATATATGTTCCAAATTAGTTTAAGGCATGCGCCCATGGCTCAGTGATTAGCAAGTGCACTTTCTGAGCCTACTTCGATGTACTGTTCACAGGATCTTCAGGTATATGAGTGAGTCACAAGATGTGGCTCGCCAATCTCGGTGGGTTTTTTTTTTACGAGGTTTTCTCCTGGTTTTCCACCGTAATAAGGCAAGAAGCAATGTGAAGTGGACAATCCATCTAATAGGTGAAAAACCCTTGAGTATGACGTTAAACCCCAATCAAACAACAAATAAGTCTATAGCAAGTGCGCTTTCAAAGTCTATTTAGATTTACCGTTCATACGATCAAGTCCTGTCAACCTTCAGGTATATAAGTGAGTCCCAAGATGTTGCTCCGGTAATTGCTGGGATGATATCTAAGAGGTTTCCTTTCGTTTTCCTCCATAATAAGGCAAGGAACAGTGTGAAGTGAACAATCCGTTGTCATATAAGTGAAAAACCCTCGAATTCAACATTAAACTCCAATCAAACAAACAAACCAAATAAGTCTACTTAACACTGGGCGAACATTATTCTTCTGACAGGGCCACAAACTTGAAATGTCTCTGTAAGTCTGTTTATGACTGTTAAAGTATTTAGTCAATCATGTCATTGAAATGGAAAACCCTTCAACATGGAGTTAAACATATAAACAGTAAATTCGATTTTATAGGGGCAAGTATTATTTAACATTGAGAACACGGCTGTAATAAGGCAATGCTCATTTTGAGGACTTCAAAGACTTGCCCATGTCACCATTTTTGGCAGGGATTTTTTTAACCACCAGCTTCTGACTATTTGTAGTTTGTTTGAAGAGTAGCAATGCTGCCTTTTCTTAGTGCTGGAAAAAAGTTTCCAACATTATAGAAACATTTTTCATCTTGGTTGTTCTGGTGTCAATTATTGAGTGAACACATTGCCTTCATATAAGTCAAATACTTAAGCATGGCGTAAAACACAAATCAAACATTTTATCCACCAAAGGGTTCAATGAGCACAGAAATTTTTTTTTTATTAACACAAATCCAAAAAATGACATATATACTTGATATAATGATTTTCTAATTAAGATAAAATTGTTTGCCTTCTTCGCAACATGTAATTTTTTTAACATGTGCAAATATTATTTTATTCTCTTGATTTGTTATCTTTGAGCCTACCGAAATATTAATGGTTTTTTAAAATATTTTTTTTCATTATAGATTCTCTACCTCCAGAAATTCCGCAAATATTGATTAACAGAGAACCTTTGGGGCACCTGAACTTTGATGTAGAGTTGTTGGGTGACTGTGACGTTGTATTGGGTGAACTCTGTCATATGTTAGGGAATGGTTGGAGTGAGCTTTTCTCACACTATACACCCAAAGAACAAGTTACGAAAGGGGATCTTTTAACACCCACAATCAGTGAAAGTGACTCAAAGGAGGTTGGGTCAACAGTACCCCAAACATTAGAACAGTCCTGCTCCTCTGTGTCTAGCAGTACTGACTCAAAAAGTATTCAGCCTCAAAGTTCTTGTGATTCACATGACGCAGAAAATCTCATTTTGGGAACTCCCCAGGTTTCTACTTCAGAAAATACACTGATTTCGAGTACAAAATCTCAGGTGGTAAATTCTACAGAATCATCAGGACAAGCAAAGGGAAATAACCAAATAAATTAAGATACTAAGGGAAGTAACTCTGATGACCTGTCAGTCATGTCTTGTGACAGTGAAATGCCAACACAATCCTCTTCGAACTCCAGTGCAGAAGATGTGAGAAACTGGTGGCAGTCTAAACACACAACAATCTCCAGTCGTCTTTCAAGTGAGTTTTCTTTTAACAACATTAGGCAGCTAGGAGGGAGCTTCCTGTTGCCTTGGTGCTGGGGCAACATGAAGCTGATCAGTTATCAGTTTGTGGTGTCTTTGAAATGCATGTTGTGATTGTCCATCACATATCTCTGCTTATTTGGTTGCCAGTGGCTTAGTGTTGAGAGGGCTTTCCTTTCGTCATTGGGTTGGCACAGCGTCACAAGAGTCAAAAACCCTCAAGTACAGTGTTTACATCCAATCAAAGAAGCATACTTTTAACAACAAATAATTTTAATTTACTCATGTTGTATTAAGTTATGGAGAGTTATAAGATACAATTAAAACCTGATTTACATGTATAAACAATGGTACATGTACCATGTAAGGCTGGTATTGTCCTTCAATAATTTTCCTGGATAGTCTTATATTCAATTCTATAACCTAAAAACTAGTACAAAAAGGCAGGGTTAAAAATAACTACTGGTATACATTTCCAGTAAAAATTGAGATTCTCCTGTAAAGATCCCCAGAATTTAACATTGTGTTAAGTGGTCTGCAGGACAAAATTGGGAAAAGTTTTGACAAAATATTTTAAACATTTCCACCCTAGATAGGTGTTCGGTGGGTTGACACAATAGTCACGGGTGGTTGGAGGGAGCTTCATGTTGCCCTGGTGCTCTCAGAGCTAAAGAGGCACAGGAAGCTGATCTGTTTGTGGTGCCTGTATTGCCTCCTGTTAATGTCCTGTATTTGTCCCATCTTGTCTTTGTTTGTTTGCCAGTGGTGTTGAGGGAGGTTTCCTTTACCCATTGGGTTGGCATGTGTTGTCATATAAGTGAAATAGCCTTGAGTATGACATTAAATCCCAAATCAAACAAACAACACACTCACTTCAACATGTTTGTTGATCCTGTCTGCAGTATTCTTGTCCTTGTTTGTTGCCAGTTATATGCAAGCTGTTGTATTAAGGAAATAGTATTAACCTATAAATTTGTAGTGTCTTTACATTGATAATTTTCTGAGTTAGTGGATAGTCAGCATTTTCTACATCGTTTTTCTATGGCAGCTTCTGTGAAGTGGACTACGATATTTTTGTGGAGTTGAGGGACGTAGCTTCCTGTTGCCCTGGTGCTCTTGGTGATAACAGGGCAACACAAAGCCGGTCTATTTGTGATGTCTTTGTATAGCTTCCTCAGATCGCCATGTATTTGTGCTGTGTTGTTTTTGTTTGTTGCTAGTGGTTTGACTGGTTTCTTCATATAGAGTTATAAAATTGCAATTGAAAAAAAAAAATACATAACAATACCTTTGAGTAACGCAGAGCTTCAAATAGTTGAAATTAATTAAATACTAAATAGTGACTTTAAATTTAATTCTTCTTTCTTTGATTATCCAGGTGACCAGTTTCTGTTTGTACCACCAAATAGATATGTGTTTACGGGGGCTGAAGTTTATTCTGATGACTCTGATGATGATCTGCTAAATAATGATGATGATACCTCAGACTTTAATGACTCGGAAAGCGAAAGTGAACCTAAAGGTAGTGATGGGGCTGTTGTTGAAAATGGCTTATCTGATACTGTGGACTCCAAAGTTGAGAATGAATCTGGAAGTGAAATTATTGAATCCCGAGGGAGTGGTGATAAGAAACCTGATATAAAAGCAACTGTATGTGATGGTCAAACGTTTGTTGGTCCGGACTGTGGTGCAGGTGATAATAAGGATCACAGTATGGAATTAATTTCTAAAATGAAAAGTGAAACGGCAGTGAATAACCAACATTGGGATTTCAAGGGAAAAATCTCAGAAACAGCAGATTCCTCAACAATTATCAGGACTGAAGCAAATTCAGATTAATTTAAAAGTTTACAAGCTATTTATCAGTTATAACAATGTTTGATGTACATTGTATGATACATGTTCCAGAGTGTAATCTCTAGGTCTATGATTGTTTCGGGTTGTTTAAATTTAAAACATGCAGTGATGCAGAAAAAATCACAAAGTAATTAAAATTTAAACAAATAATGACTGTCTAGAACATATACACTTATTAAAACAAGTTTAGCTTAATTTGTATACTGGTGTGTAGAACCTGTTGCAATGGGCAAGTTTCAGAAATATTTGACATATATTTCCTGCTGTTATACTAATGGTGATAACCCCCATAAACGAGGAACTATTCAACTGGACTTTATATGTCTGTTCATTTGCACCATCGCTACTGAAATTTGTTGAAATGAACCAAAATATTTAGTCAACTTGACCTGTTCATCATTTATTGGAGATGTCACCATACTAGTATGTTAATGTTATTGGTGGAAATTCCAAAACTAATCAGCATTACCTATCAGGTGTTGGTTCTGCAAAGTTACTATACATGCCTGGGAAATTAAATTTAGCTATATATACTTTGAAAAAGTAATGTTAAAAAGTAACTTGTATCATTTGACAGTCATATTTTTTATAAAAGTTAAATCACCACTCCAACAATTCAATACAGATATATGACTGCGATCTAGTCAATAATGGTTCACACTAGACAATATTTCCCTTATGTGATTTAACAATGTGCAATTCTGTTATAGAGAAAATTTACACAGGGGACAACAGATTCCTAGGGAATCAAATTATCTTTTAATTTCATGCAAAATACAAATTATTGAATATCATTTTAAACGAAAGTCGACATGCAGGGGAAATATACATTCATTTATACGCCTTAATGATTCCAGCTAAAAATTTATCATGATTTATATGAGTCCTGCTGCCCGGTCTAGTAAAAAAATGTTAAAAGAAATATACTGGATTGAAATTTTGAAAGAACTTTGCCTAGTCTACATTGAGACAAATCATCAGGTAATGTTTCCAACTATGATTTTGTCAATGTTGCATCTATTGATTCAACAGATCATTCTGAATCGTTTGAAAACAAGTTCAGGTTTGGGTAGAAATGACAATGCCAGTGCATATTTATACTGTAAATATATAGCTGTTCAATGTCATTTAAATTAACAAAGTAAGAAAATATCACTTGACCGAGCATTTTTCCTTGCCAAAACAAACTGTGGTGCTTTTTAAATTTAAATGCTAAAAACTGCCAGTTCTTAAGTTATTCTATGAAATAGATGGCTTTCACCATATTCTCTTGTCAATTTTTTGCACTTTTTTATTCTAATATATTCCTTTGTAAAGGGATATTTCCAAGTTTGTGTTTTGGTAATGCAGGAATTTCATCTTAAAAACAATATTTTAAATTTAAAAAAAAAAAAAAAATGGAAAGTAAGTTACCTGGTATTTAATTTTTTTATTTTAAATTAAGTTTAGGCATGCATATGTTTGTAGTCTGTAGTCTATATGTCTGGCTAAAAGCTACATACATGTAAACAAATAATAGGGAGTACTGAAAGGAACAGAACAAATATTGTTTCTAATTTCCAATTGTATAAACTATATTATAACATGGTACCTGTTGATATTTTGTGTGTTACTGTTGTGGTTGTTAATGTATTGGATGTTAATGTTTGTTAACTATTGAGTTTTTTTTTTGCAAGGGGTAGGGGACCCTAGGGGTCAGTGTTCAAACAGTTCTTCAATAATAAGGGGATAGTACATGTAACTCATGATAGGTCATAGGAGTGTACAGTTATATTTCCACAACCATTCGCCCTCTGGCTAAGGGCAGTTTGTTTGAAGACTAGCAATGCTGCCTTTATTTATCATAAGAGGAAAATTAACTTTCCATCATTTTGAGAAGGCTTCACATCTTGGTTCTGTTAGCTGCAATTATTGTTGGAATACACTGCCGTCCTATAGGTGAACTACACTGAAGCACAGGTAAAACAACAATCAATCAACCTCAACAATTTGTAATTTTAAAATAGTTGATGGAATTGTATGTCACTGTGGTGCCCTGATGCAACACACATCCGTTCTGTCGTGGCATATTTTATTCCCTAGATGCGAATAGGCAGGCCTATTTCTTTGAATTATATTTACAGTCAATAGATAAGGATTTCCTCACTTTTTAATGCACGCGGTCATGTAAATGTGACAGCACAGCGTAAAAAAGGCCTGTCTGTCATGTCAGGCAAACCTGAATTCTTACTGCATGTTTTGGGGTGATACTTCCATGTACCCTTAAACTAAACCTAAGTCTAGCTTTCACTCGAACTTGCTCATCCATTGGTCAAGCATGTCGTTATATTAGTGAAATAATTTTATTACCTCCAAACGACCCGACTAACTGGCCTTTTATTTATTACTCGTCCGTTATGTGGGCATACGAAACTTGTACACCATTTAAAAAGTGCGACAGTTTGAGGTACATGTAGCAATTTGTAGATAAATGTGTTTATTACCAATATAAATTATCTTTGATTTTAATTATATTGTCTGTTAAACTTTATCTGTCAAGTGTTTATAGAAGACAAAAGAATTTTTCTCAGGGCACTTTTGGCCAATTTGTCATTGTTTTTGTCAATCTGTGTATTTTACGTGTAACTGGAGTTATATATTCTTTTATAAGCATGTTTTTCACTGGCTGTTTTCTGTAGCCTGTCACCTGTATTTGTATATATTTATCAAGGGAAGTAACTGTTACCGGTATTAAAACTGTAACCTTTTTTGTGATGTCCACTTCTTATTTCAATATTGGGGGGAAAAATGACAAACATCGTGATGGTTGTACCCTTTCATATGGTAAATGCATATTAAATAATAAAATACTCTCTAACAGCAGGGACGTTATCGCTCAGAAATTTACCCCCAAGACAATCCCAGGCACTTCCATTAACAAAATATTAAAAATGTTACATGCATGCAAGTGTTCTCTATATCGCCAAAATTTAATTAGTTAATATTATACTTTCCCAGTGACGACAACAAGATCTCCTTTGCTTATTGAACTTGCATGCCATCTTAAAATTGAAAAAATCTCAAAAACGTTGCTAAACACTAATCAAACACAATCTCACATCAGGAGATCTTTTGGCTTATGGTATCTCTACTTAGGATTAAAACGCTATCGTTGAACCTCTATTATTTAAATAATTCGTAACTTATGTGCCTGTGGAAACGTCGTACCCATGATTTGTACAGTCTGTACTCGTACACTAGCTTTCTTGATAGATATATATTTCAATAAAACTAACCGTCTCTTATGACATCATTTAATTTTACATCACTCGAAAATTTCACTTTTTAAGTGATATTTCTACTTTTTGCTGGCTGGCCCTCTGACTAATGGCAGTTTGTTTCAAACTTAGCTACACTGTTTTGATTTATAGCTAAAGGAACATTAACTTTCCATTAAAGCACACCGCTGAACCATTTCAATATTGTGTTTGTGCGGCTTTAGGCTTTCTGTTGCAGAGAATCTCCATCATGCATTACGATATTTTGCACTCGCAAAACTCTTCAGGTATTCTCAGACTCAAGATAGTTTTGTATTAATGTTGACCTCTACAACTTCAATCGCATCCACTTGTGGGGTTTCAGTCTAAATTTAACCGTGTTTTTCATTTTCATCAATATAAGGGTTTTAATTGTTTTCTAGTTTGTCAGAAAAACTGTGTTTATTTTTGTAGATAATTTAAGATATGTATATTTCCTAAGATCGGTCATATTTATATTTGTTATAGTAAATGTAAAAGTCTAAACCTCCTTAATAAAGATCTATAGGCTAAATTTGTGTTTGTTTTGCTTGTCAGTCCCCAAAAGCAGGGTATAGATAGCACAATGTATATGGCTAAATCCTGTCTCTTAGCCCTACGCCTATCCCAATCCGTGGTGAAAGTTGAAAGTTGATCCGCCGCTTTCGCCGGCCTCTTCTATATATACATATATTTAATTTTTCTCTGATTTTTTTTTTAGATACACTGAAAACAATGACTAGTATTTTACATAATTGCAATATTTCTTTTCTAACGGTTTTCAATCTTATTATTGCGAAGGGAGATAACTTATACGTATCAACTGGGACGAGAAACTCCAGTAAAAACTTTATTTTTAACGTCAGGAAAGAAAGGAGTTAGATTATTGTGACTTTTGTATCCAAAACAAATCGGAGAAAACTCAGATATATGTTTTGATACCCGCCTATGGGGGTAGACGGAGACGGAGGAATTAGACCTATACATTGTGCTAGGTAGGTATAGGGGGCGTCTTAACATGACCTGATCTAAATAAGATCTAAACTAGCTCCCCCTGCTGTCGTTGTGTAGATCTTGCTTAATTGTATGTTAACCATACAATTTAGTTTCGTAAACATTTCCAAATCATACAAAAAGAATTCCTCAAATACAAGAAATTGTATGTATTTGTCTATTTTAACAATGCTAGACGAGGTCACGTATCTTGCTGGGTTCACAAATGGCTTTGGCTGCTTAAACTCGTCGAACGGACTTAATCTATTCATTCTACAGTTAGAAGTCATACAATGTGCTGCCCTCTTCATTTCGGACGTCAAATTATCGTCAAATCGGCTGGTAAAAATTCCGCGATGTGTATAGATTTCGAACGTCATCTGCTCTGTATTTCGGACATAATGTACGTCTATATTCCTATACACTAAATTTCGTATTGTGAAGCCATATGGAATTCTCTGGGTTTCTTTGAAACCGCTCTGGGGACACGGGCGATTATAATCGCGCGATCGCGGCGCAATCTGATTGCCAGCGAAAGTTTTCGGCCGACTTGAGCGCACACACGTGGCGATTGACCAAGCGATCTGCATGTCCAATATGACAAGATTAAAACGGAAATATATTTACTCATCAAAAAAGATTAAGACGCAGACTCCGAAGTGAGAACAGTAGTATATGGAAAATAATTTCTTCCAGACTTTATTCGAGGAAGTTGTTATTTTCGCTTGTATGAACACATGGACGATTAAAAATCTGCCGAAAATATCAAATATGTTTGATCCGAGCGACTTGTCGACCAACCGGCTTCGGCGATCATAACCGCCCTTGTGTCCGCCCCATTATAATTGCTGTCGCCGGCCTAAACACTCAATGCTGATTTTTTCAGCGATTGGAACACGGTCTGGCCTGTGTGTGGTGTGTAGGCCTATTGCTTCCTTTCCAGACTTACCAAATACTGCCATCTCTCTTACCAAACTTTTTCAGATTGACCTTTACGAAACGGCTTATGGTCCAAAAATTATAGATTAAGTTTTGATGTGATTTTGGTATGAATTTAGATCTGAAAGTAAACAGGCAACTCTTTTCTCCTTCTCTGTGATTTTTTACAATCCGCTAACAAATCGACCGATTCGACATCAATCTGGAATCGGAACGTTTATTCCTCCAGTAGCGATATTAATACAATTTTTGGTAATACTTTACCAATAAGATCCGATGCCTTAAAAACTTATCTATAAATTCAGGTAAGGTTCTAAACAAGTGGAGTTGCTGTAATGCATTGATATCTCAGCAGATAGGTCTATAGCCGCTCGGAAAGATTCAATCGCCTGACCATTTTTTTTCTTTATATAATTATGGATGTCTGACTTTGATGAGTCTACTTGACGCCAAGTACTAGAAAGCCAATCCCAAATCTCATTAGCAGGTGAGTATTGCTTGATACTCGAGTTCTGGCCGTAAATTATAATCTAGTAATGTGATACTCCCCAATCATTGTTGTTTCTATGTCAGACATTTCCATTCATGGATATGTATCATATACCTTCCCTATGATAACAAATTTGATCGAAATATTAAACTACGCCCTGCCAGTTTAGGTCAAACATTGAACAGAGAATGGATCGGCTTTAGGTGCTAGATTTTCATATCACGTCCCAGGATGATTATAATTATGACTGTAAATACATCAAGTTGCTTCCACATAGGACCATGCATATTTGCTATTTACTATTTGCAAATAGCTTTTTTCTAACTAGCATTAATTAGCTTAACATGTTTGTCTAAACTGGGACGAGTATGTAGTCTACATACTCATCCCAGGTCTAAACCATTGGTGCTGCAAGACTGTCCGAATCAATAAAGTTACAACGGTTCCCAAACCATTGTAGTCATTGATTAGTCCCAATGTTTGACAGGACTATATATGGCTTTCAATCAACACAGTTTTTCTGACAACGACACTTATTTATTGAAATAAGCTGAGTTCGAACATCAAAATAAAGCATGTAATAACTAATCTAACGATTTTGGCTATTAATTTACCCAAATAAGGTGACAGATCTTACCTTCCTGCAAGAGCAAATTGGTGTGTGACTTAAGAGGAAGAGCCAGTTAATATATTCTTTTTCTTCATGTGTTGGGTAAAAATTTAAAAAGTATTTAAAAAAAAAAGGTTTGGGGGATTTTGATGAAACAGTTTGAAGCAAATAATATTTTTCTAACTATCATTAATTAGTCTAACAATGTTTGTCTAAACCATTGGTGCTGCAAGGCTGTCCGAATCACCAGGGTTACAACGGTTCCCAGACCGGAGAAGTCCTTGATATGTCGCAATCTTTGCAGTGACACGTTTGTCCACACCATTGATGCCACACCTTTGTTAAAACAACTTCAGTTTATGTCTTGTCCGAACCATCGGAGTTACAAGTTTGTAAACACCATTACAGTTAAACGTGGGCCCGAGCTTTCCCGAAACCACTGGAGTTACAGTTTTGCCCACAACATTCAACGACCAAAATACGTAATATAAAGATAAAGGAAACTGTGGCAGTCCCCAAGCCACATAAAGCTACTTCCAACCGACATCTCCAAACAAACTTTACATAGTTTACTGTTCCCTTTTAGTTCAGTCGTATACTTAGTAGCTAACTTGGATCTGGACAAACAACATAGAACATCACCCATAAATCAAATCATGTTAAAATCTATCCACGAAACTCTTTCCGTACAGGCTGAAACCAATCTGCTTCTAAACAAGAAAACGTCCAAATACACGCCCACTCCCCCAACCCCTTCCCTACGTTTGCTTGCATACCCATCCTCAATCCGAGAATTCAGGTGTGGTTTATAATAAAACTGGCTTAGTGGGTGTACAACATCAGGCCTGTCTACAGACCAATATGATCCATTAACACGCTGACGTCTGATTTGAAGAAAAGTACAATTTCCTCACTTAAGATTAAAAGCCGCGCGTGGCAATTGTAAAAATGGCGTGTTTGAGTTAGTTAGAATAGAGCAATAATAATCGTCAACCAAACTCAGCCACACATTATATATCTATCCCCATCCCACAGACTCCCCATTGCGGATATTGAGTAGGTACTCTAGTAGTAGTAAAAGCTTGTATTAAAGAGGACCATCTCAGTGCCGCAGACGTTCCTGTGAAAATATAAACGAATCGCTTAATTGAGTCCATAGTTTTAGGGTTATTTGTATTGAATGTTTTACAGTGAAGGTTAAAAGCAATTACTCAAGTCTGAATGGTGCCCTAATAAATATCAAATGGAGTTGGTGTAATAAATTGATATCTCTTTTTAAAAATGCATACAGCTGCTCGAAAAGATTAAATGGATTGCACAGATTTTGTTGTTTACACAAATGTACGTTTCTTTAACTGGTCGTGATGAGTAACGTACTAGAAAGGCAATGCCAAATCTAATTACCAGGTGTGTATTGCTTAATACTTAAAGTATGGCTGCAGATTACATTGTAGTAATATGACCCACCTGGAACAGTGTTGTTTCCATGTCAGAAAAGTTCCATGTATGAATTTGTATCATATGCCCACAATTTAATAGATAAACAAATTTGATGGAAATTTAACTCTTCGCCCGGCTCATCCATCTAAAATATCAAACTGAAAAGAAATCGGTTTTTATAGCGGCTAGAGTTCATGTCTCACTAGGACCATATATGGCTATCAATCTACAAAGTGTTGTAACAAACGTCATGTTATCTGGATCAACTCAGGGCACTTAAACTATAATTCCCGAAGAGCGTCGCTGATTGGACGAGGGC